>SDVV010027038.1:0-12164 GCA_016164225.1 Gammarus roeselii | reverse complement strand
GAGGAGAGAGGCGTCCAATCTCCCGCCACAAGACCGCTGTCTCCACGTCGAGGCTCGAACTCGCGACATGCAGCACCAGAGGCTGACACACCAGTCGGATACGCTAACCACTCGGCCACGGCGGTCATATGAAGAATATATTAAAGATTCAGGGATGTGTATAAGGAAACAACGATTTTTGGTTTACGATATAAATTTGTTATTGATGATACTGTACAAAGTAATAGATCGTTTCAGGAAACGATACCATACATAATTTTGTCTTAACAGTACATCACAGTTCGTAACAAACTATACACGGTACACAGAATTTTTCTAGATTTACCAAAAAATTGAAATGAACGTTACAAGTGCGTCCATTGTAATCGCGGCTACAGTCGATCCGTGAGCGGTCGACTTAAACAGCTTCAAATAGTACTAAAAGAATTTGTTCGAAGAGTTTGACACATGAAAAGACACGAGTTGAAGGATATAGTTAGGACTAAGTGGAGATAAAACGAAGAACGATAATGAACAAAGAACACCTTATCATAACACGGGATCAACCACATCAAATGTGAGCTTTGGTTTGCTTCAGAACTTGTACCAAATCGACCTAGTGAAAAATGAACGAAATAACATGAAATTTAGCACCTCGCGAACTATAAAGAGTAAAAAAAAAATACAGGTTTGAATAAGCTAGTCAAAGCATACAAGGCAAGAAATAAATCGATGCACCAAACTCGTTCGGAGCACCAACACGTGCACGTTTCCGAGTCTCTCTCAATAAGAAGGATCTTACAGACGAGGGAGAATAACAGCGCGTCTACGAAGAGGAGATCAAATAGGAGACGTCCACGCAATGGACACGCTGTTAGGACATTGGTGTACGCACACTGTCCATGAGGGTGCGATTTACGAGTACATACTTGTACGGGGGTGACTTGTGTGCACAATGCCCGTGTTTGTGCGCACACAAGCTATGTGTGGTTGCCTTGTGTGCACTTAGACCATGTCACGCGCAGTCAGCATGAGCACACTATTCGATGGTCCCGCTAGAACGGCGACCGCTCAAAGCTGGTGCACCGTGTTAAGGCTGCTACACCCGCAGTCATGCCGCCATGTACTGTGCTCAACACCACAGCCCCGAACAGTATCCTTCAAACAGACCGAAATAGTTGCGTCTCAGCAAAGATAACTTGGATGCTTCGCTGAATTGAACATTTGTATGACTCACGTAAAAGTATTTAAAAAGGTCTGCAACAGATTTGAATACGAGTAGCCGTTAAACATCACCGCGACTTAGCAAACGCTTGTATCAATAATCCTCTAAATAGCAATAGCTTCAGACTTTACTTAGCAAACGAATAATGTCTTTAGTAATAAGTAAATTACCGAGCAAAAACGACAATGCAAGCATTCAATGAGAGCACTGTTTTCACTGCCTAATTTGTAGCATTGACAACCTTCCTTGCTAAATAGCAACATCAGCAGTAATGGTGATAATAAATAAGTTATATAACTCTATACAGTTACTAAGTGTTGGTCCGATGATAGTATTTAGAGAGGAAGGCGTTCACAGCCTCGATGTAGGCTGGACAGGGCGAGTTGAAAGCTGACAAATGTTGATGAGCTATTTATTGTTGGACATCATTTACTGACGGTAGAGAAAGAGATCGCTTCGTGACACAGCTTCCACACACACACACACACACACATTGGCATGGGTAGCTCACTAGGTTGCTACGCGTAAAGGCAGTAAGTATCCACGTAATAATATTTATTCTCTGCTTGTCCTTGAGGCAACCTTCAACAAGTGTATCAGTAGCTACTGTACCGGCCACATGAGAGGCCTATGCAATGAAGCATCATACCTAAACAAAAGTAGACGCAGCGTAGCACACTATTAACTACTCTCATTACGAGGCATTAAATGCAGAACTGAAACCAGTCTGACTTTCAGCGTAATCGAGAAATGAAGCTAAGAAATAACTCGCATTCTGTAAAGAACACCTAACGAAACATTTTACAGGCACATCATCGGCCAATGGCAGTGAAGTAAATGCGGTTCAGCACCGAGTATAGTAGCTAGTTCAGTATGAGTTAGCAGGGTCTAGCAGGTGAAACAACTTAGTTCAATGCTAACAACTAAGGGAAAAGTACCGTTCCTACCTTGACAAAATAACGAGCAAACGGCGCGCTGTCATATTGGGTCTACTTTGTACCTACCTTAGCTACGCAAACTTAGGGAAAGTAGGTATACGCATCTAGTCTACAAAACCATCAAAAACGATAAACAAAGGATCATTGAAGCGAGAAAATAACGTAACAAAATATAAAAAATAACAAACAATGTACAGATTTGAACACATTGATGGGTGTAACAAAAACAGCAAGCTAATATACGAAGAAAAGTGGGTAGGTAAGGCAAGTAGTTGAATTTACGATGGTTTGGAGGTTGAACACATGTTTAACCAGAAATAAAGAAACGTGTTTGTGGAATTGGCTTCTTTGAAGAAACCGTACGCATGTAGAATGTAGCTAATTATAAGTCCTCGCATTGTTGCAAATGCCTGGTAGTAACTTTGAGTACTTAATAAAAATCCATCACTTTCTTTGTCAGGTTTAGGAAGGATAATAACGTTACCCCTAGTGTAATGAAGGTCATTATTAAAAGCGCTGATGTGAAGCTCCTTCTGAGATGCGCCACAAGCAACACGGCCATAACAGCTTATCCCCTCATGCATTGACGATCATTATTAGAAGCGTTGATGGGAAGCTCCTCCTAAGATGCGACACAAGCAACACGGCTATAACAGGTTAGCCCCTTATGCAATGACGGTCATTATTAGAAGCGCTGGTGGAAAGCTCCCAAGATTCGACACAAGCAACACGGCCATAACAGGTTAGCAATTATCGTGTCTAACCACCAGTGCCATGAAGACCAACATGGACGTGTGCGCAGTGTTGGATGCCGTCTCAGTGATTCGTGCGCAACGCTGTGTGCCGTGTGAACAGCGAAATCTTATGTGTAAAATGCTTTCTATCTCTGATGTGTTTCTCTACAACTATTGCACTCATAAAACGAAATAGCTACAAAAAGATAAAAACAAGATAAAATTCACGGTAGAAATAAACAGAATTCTTCAAGGAGTATCCGTACACTTCAAAATCAAAGATATTCTAGTTAATTCTAACTTGAGTTGTTCGATTGGGAAGGAATATTTACAAAATGACTAATTTTAAGCGTCGCTATTAAAAACTAAAAGAATTGAGAAGAAGTTCGACTTCATGCAGAAACCGCGAACAAAGGTTTGCTTCATTAGTTTCCGTCTAAAATGAGTCAATTGACAACTGTTTCCGTAGTGAAATAAATGCAAGGAAAACCTGGGACAATTATTATTCGTTAATTAGAAGAGCTAATTGTAATTGTTGTGAAATGAACAGCGGCTGGCACAAGCATATTATTTTCTCTTGTATTTAGCAATAAGTTTCACGCGATTAAATATAAAAAATTCTCTGCAACAACAGCGAAGGGAATGAACAGACATTGGTCAAAAGTATCACGGGACTTTTCGAACCGCACACGTTCATAGAATAGGTAATTCACGGAGTACATAATTAAAGTAGGGTTTCTGCAAGAGGGTTGCTCAGGTAGTTCACTACGACGAACCCCTTGTACACGTGTATCACTTTAATAGGCAAACTCGCACAACTGCAAATAGCTAGACTTACATGATTCCCGTACATTGACTCACTACCCCACACTAAGAAAACAGTTCAGTCCTTGTTGAACTTCTTGCCTCTGAGCCCTGTCCTGCCCTTCGCATGTCTGTTCTCCGTGGCCCAGGACTTGCTCCTAGAGCGGAACAGCTTCAGATCTTCAGTGTGCTCAACGTCCATCATCTTTGTATAATCCTGAGGGTCGCATAGCTGTGGGAACTGCTCGAAGAAGGCCTTGTAGCCCCCCTCTAAGAGGTATGTCTCAGGGTAGTGCAAGAAGGGATACCTGTCCTTGTTGGCCATGCGATCTCTCTCCCTCAGCAAGCGCTGGGCTTTGGGTCCTCGTTCGGCGCTAAATTCGCAGTGGAAGATAAGGATGTGGCGTTTGCTGGGGTCGCGAGGGGTGGTGGCGCAAGATGCTGACGCCTTCTCAACGTGGTCTACCACAAACTGAGGGTTGTGCCAGCTCTCAGCCCCTCTTATGTGTCCGCCATTGAACTCGTACGGGTACCGACAGTCGAGGATCTGGTACGACTCCACCACGTCGCTGTAGTCGCCCGTAATGAGGTTAGCCATGGTCATAGGACTGATCGTCTTGATATCGGGGTGCCGACTCGAGGTGATCACGGGAAGGCACAGCGAACGATCGAAGTCGCCTGTGAGCTCATCCTCTCTGTGCTGGCTCTTGGTGAGCGCTTTCATGATAGAGAGGTGGCTCTCACTCAGAGCTCGTGATAGCGGCTCTCGTTCGCCGGGAGAACTAGATGAGGTTACCGAAAGCATGTTAGCACGATTAAAGGGTGTCGGCATGGCAGCAGTAACAGGCGCAGAGTACTGACGGGCCCCCAAATGATAGAAAGATTGAACTTTGGTCAGTAGGCGTTTGTCGCCGTCGGCAAAGGCTGTGGTGGGGGTGTTGTCCAGCTGGTGTGACGACCCCCTCGCCATCAGGCCGGACTCGGAGGGTTGTCGGGCCAGCGGCAGCTCCGGTGAACCGTCATTATGTTGGGGCTGTGACTCCTTTTCACCTTTGGGAGGCAACGACGCTAAAGTGAGTGGCCCTGACTGGGAGTTGGGGGGAGAGGGAGTGAGGCTTAGGGGCAGCATAGGGAGGGGGTCTATCGAGGAGTTGCTGCTGAATCTGCCGCCGGGCAGCTGAGGAGTGCCACCGATGGCCACCGACTTGTGGCGCTTAGTGTCCAGGAAAGGAGACACCTCGGCGGGAGGGAGGGGTCGTTTAAACGCGTTGTTCGGGCTCAGGAGGCCCTGAAAGAGGAGATGAAAAATATCCAATAAGAAAAACGACACCCAAGAGTTTGTGCACAATAAAAAAATCGGCTACTAGCGATATAGTACGCGTGGCACACCTATCGTGTCTATTGGTGTCAATCGGCTACTAGCAATATAGTACGAGTGGCACACCGTCGTGTCTAGTGGTGTCAATCGGCTACTAGCAATATAGTACGAGTGGCAAACCGTCGTGTCTATTGGTGTCAATCGGCTACTAGCAATATAGTACGCGTGGCACACCGTCGTGTCTATTGGTGTCAATCGGCTACTAGCAATATAGTACAAGTGGCACACCGTCCTGTCTATTGGTGTCAATCGGCTACTAGCAATATAAAACGAGTGGCACACCGTCGTGTCTATTGGTGTCAATACATCAGGTTGACATAGTTTTCAATTCTCTCTAACTTTATCCATTAGGAATACTCACTTTTCGGGGGGCGGGTGGCGAGGCGTCGAAAAGGGACAGGGTCCTTCTGATGGGGGGCCTGACGGAGGGGTTGCAGGGGGACACGTCCATATTACAGGCGAGTAGACCACCCACACTGCGGGGGTTATAGATACTGGGTGGCTGGGGAGTGCTGGGGCTCACGCGGATGGTGACTCGAGCCTCCTCGCATTGGCTAGCCCCATCTGCATTGGTGTTATTATTATTGACGATGGTTTTAGAACGAGGGATTATAACGGTGTCTTGACGTTCCATTAACGACCGCTTGGCTATGGAAGATGTAGCGCCCACTGACGTGACACTACTCTTGACACGGTTATCACCTTCAAAAAGAAGCCTCTTCGTGGCCGAGGCCACACCTTTAGGGACCATAGCTGCGGAGGCATCACTCGCCGAGGCGTCTCGGACCAGCGCCGCTCTGCTGGTGTTGTGCTCCTCATTGGAAGGTGAGGGCAGGTCAAGGCAGGACGAGTTTAGGCTGGAGTCCATAACGGGACCCGACAGAAGCGCCCCCAGCTTGGGCAGGGGGGAGGGGTTACTGTTCTCTTCGTCTCCCTCATCGAGAGAGTACAGCTCACGCATATAGAAGTCCTCATCGCTGTCCTGGACAGTGTTGGTCTGCGTCAGCAAAGACGATAAATATAACCGGGAAGACGACGAAGGTACTGATGAAGAGCCTAACGAGCCAGACGAATTCTCTCTTAAAGAATTTAATGAGGAGGCCGACGAGGTAGGAAAATTGCTGTTTTGCGAGAGGAGACTGTCGGGAGATATAATGGAGGTAGTGGCGGTGATGGAGGTGGATGGTGTGAGGGTGGAAGGGAGGATGGTCACGTGTTGCTGACTGCCAGTGCTGAATTTGTTGGTGACGAGGTTTAGTGAGCTCAGACGGTCTAATTTCACCTTGGTGGGCGTGTCCAGGTTTAGCTTACGAGGAGCGCACGCCACAGACTCGCGCAACCTGCACAATTTATGACTTAGTTATCGATTCATCTGACATAATTATCTACAGTTGAATAAGTTCAGTTACAGTCTAGTAATTGGAAGTAAATATTTTGCCGTGCCCGTATTTTAAGATGCGCCAACTACACGACAGGTCTACAACACAGAGCTAGCTATCCATCGAGAAACTATGCTAAGATATGCTCTCCAAAACTAATGTTGAGATGAAAAAAAATGTCGGTTGTTAGCTATAGAGCAACAGCTCATGCCCTGAAAGTCTAGTATAAACAATCACAATAAGTCGCTGCAGGCCAACACAAATAAATGCCTACAGCTAGGCCAAAATACACACCTGGCCTCATCGCTCTTGGTGGCACTCTCCGAGTAGCCCGAGTCGCGACTGTTGGCATCTGGCTCATCGGGGGGTGAGGTCTCCCTGGACGGGTCCAAGGGCAGGCGAGCCTTCTTCGAAGGAGTGACCGCTTTCTTGGGCGGGCTGGCAAAGCACAGCGACCGCCGGCTCACGTTGCCGATGTCCTTGAGCGGGGACCGTCGCCGGCCAGAGTATAGGGCGGACACTGAGCCGCCCAACATCTTATCCTTGGGCGTGCCGGGTGGACAGCCACCGTTCTCTTTATCCTCCGACGATGGAGAAGAAGGAGAAGGCAGAGGATTGAAATCGCCTAAAAAGTCTTTGGCAGTAGCCTCGATACTGTCAGACAAACCTGTAGGAGGGAAAATAAAGGACACCTTAACAAACGTAGCGGCAAGGAAAGAGAGGAAGAAATTGCAAGAGCATTACGTTCCGGTTGATACATCGTGTCATCCAAAAAAGAATCAATGTTTTGAAGGCTCGTACCTACGCCGGCTCAGCGCACGTCTTTCATTGTTGATAGATGAGTAGAGAAAGCAACAGTCATTTTCAATCTAGATCGCTTACCGGTGACTGTTTAATCGAGAGGTCGAGCCCATCGGCCTAATGGTCTATTAGCAATAGATAAAAAAAATCTGAAGACCCCTCGAAGTAATCCAACCTCACATTATCATAGATAATTCATCCATGAGAGGGGTAAAAAAATACTCACTGCAGCTGAGGTGTTGTGTTAGGCGTCTGGGGGTCTTCTTCCTCCTTTCGGGGGGGTAGGAGCGTGACGATAGGGCGGAAAGGGGGAGTTGAGAAGGCCTGGTCATCCCTCCACCACGAGACGTGTTTTCGTCGAGGAAGGACGAGGAGGACGCGACAGAGGACGTGTTGGAGGAGAGTGAGAGCCTCCTACATGGCGTGATGCCGCCCCTGCTGTCGTTCTCCTTGTCTTCTGAGTAAGGGGACCCACGCCCCACCTCCATCAAACTGGCAGAGTTGAAGTTAAGAGCTAGCGAGGAAACTGGGGACAGGTTCGCAAGGGGCGAGAACTCCATCATGAGGGCTTTCCGGCGTAGCACCGGCGACTCTGACGGAGAGTCTGCTGACATGGTATAGCTGCCGCTGTGTTTGGCACTACCGCTGCCACCGTTTGGAGTGGACCCGTTAATAACATTCTGGCTGTTGCTGTTTAAAACCGACCGATAGAGGGAACTTCCGCGGGCGGCCATTGAATTTCTGGAGGTTACTGGAGACGAAAAAGATGCGCAGATGCCACTTTGACTGGAAGGAGTTGGATGGTCACTCAAAAGCTGGTTCTTCTCACTTGACGCTGAGTAGGGGAGCCAACGATTTAAATTCAATTTAGGGTTGGGCTGGGTAATACACACTCCAAAGGAACGAATCGTCTGAGGACTGGTCTCATTTGTGTTGAAGCCAAGAGTGCGAGTATTGAAGAAAGCACGATGAGACTCTTGATTGAAGGGTGCTGCAGCTGTGCAAGTTGTGGACGCAGGGAGAAGGTACGATTCCAGAGTCAACAAAGGCTCGTTGGAGTCGTCTGAATGTGTTAACAAAGTGTCCGTTTCGGAGTCTGGTTCCGAGTCAGAGTCCAAGTATAGAGGGATAGGCGCGGACAAAGGAGATAGAGATTGGTCGCGGGTCCTGAAGAAGGAGGGGACGTCTGCACAAGAGAAACGAAACAACAGTTAATATAAACATTCGACAAAACACAGCTTCACTAATAACTAGTTTCTGTTGAGCAATGTTCACTAAAATATCAAATCATTTAGTATTAATAGGAAATTACCTTAATACCATGAATTACCAGGCTTTCCTGTGAAAGCCTGGAGCTAATCAAAATCTCCTACCAAAAATGTCACAAATAA
This sequence comes from Gammarus roeselii, assembly GCA_016164225.1. Classification (NCBI taxonomy): domain Eukaryota; kingdom Metazoa; phylum Arthropoda; class Malacostraca; order Amphipoda; family Gammaridae; genus Gammarus; species Gammarus roeselii. Next base: position 3,535 of record SDVV010027038.1, on the reverse strand, counting down.
AATAAATAAACACGTGATCCTTCATAACCAAAAAAGCTATAGGTTCGTTCAAAAACTTTTCAGGCAGTTAGCTCATCTTTGAGCAAGAAACACTGCCGCTCGCGCATGGTCTCGACCACCAGCACCGTAGTCGAGATACAGCCATGTGGCGCACCGTACAACACAAAACTGGAGATATGCCTCCAGTTCAGCTCTAATCGGTAGTTAGGATACAACAACAAAACAACAATAGCTCATGTATGATGGTTCTGGTTGCACGGCAAACCAAGAGATGGCACCACCCAGCAGATCGATGACAATGATAACCTAACCGTCGCGCTCGTTGATGACGATTGGAGGACATACGCAGGCAGTGCCAGCTAAAAACAAAATAAAAACTTTGTTGTCCTCAATTGGTTCCATGTTGTTGATACAATAGAAACGGATGTCTTCTTGTTAGTTGCAAGTTACCGCGAATGCTCTACCCATTGCAGTGAAAACATGACAAAAGCAGCACCAATACTTTATGAGGCGTGTTGCAATTATAACAGAGTTCATTAACAACACCGTCAATCGGTAAGCGCTATCCCCCCAACACTTACAATTGCAAAACGAATCCGCTAACCCGGGTGCTTCAAAATGGTAATGAAATTAATTGCTCACGCGTTTGACGGTTGAGCCGTAGTTTCAGTATCAAATTGTTTGAAATGCTACGACAAGTATTCCTCGTCAGTCACAGGGTCGGGTCGCCATTTTACCAGAACACGAGCAGGGATCAACCCATTAGAATCGTAGCTGCAGGGTAGCCCGAGCAACTACCGTGTTATAAGCTCAACACCGCTGGTCACACTCATCTGTTGCAATCATAACCAGGGGAACCCGGTAAGCACTGAGTTTTCCAGCACCCATCACTCATGGCCCAGTATTAAAGTTGCAGCAGGCCTCTATTCTAGTACACTGCTTAGCAAACAGTGCACACTCTACACAAACAAACTCTCCAACAGAGACCAAACAGACGTAAAACAAGAAAAGGCGGACGGAAGGAAGCGGAGAGAGGAAGTTGTGATGTTGAGCAGCAGCATAGCCTACTACTACCGCCGGAGGTGGTGAGTCACTAAGTTCAGTTCCTTAAGAGGAGACTGCTCGGGTTAGGAGGTGGCACAGGAAGGATGAATCGCTGCTAAGGAAGCGTACGGATACTTTCGTGCCTTTTTAAGAACTCAGCGGTCTCGGGCCACGAGTACGCTCCAAGTAGCTATACTCGAAGAAATAAACATAATACTTGATGACTGCCTTAACATGAGATGAACATGACTCAAACATTGGACGAGTAATGCATGTTGTAAAGTAGCTACACATTTCGCTCTGTTCCAGCCAATCAAGACATTTATTTTACTGAAATGTGATAGGCAACCGATGTTTTCATTTGTAATGATTTCTAACGCAATGTTCTAATGTGTGAGTTAGATGGCGGTCGGCAGCTCTTAGAACTAGCAGACAGGTAGAGTGGGGCAGTGCAGGAAGACGGAAGAAGGAGGAGACATGGTTGGACGGGTAGCCCAGCGACGAGAGGACGAACGGAGGAGAAATGCTGCACAAGAAAGTGAAAGGAATGGGCTGATTACAGCATTTCCGTTATTGCAGTAGGCTACAGCTGTAGCTAGAGGGCGACTGAACGGACGTTTCTGCGTACTACAACAGCTGCAGCAAAAAGAAACAATGAATAAGGTTAAAAAGTTTTGTTCAATTATATGTGGAAAGAGGATTTAAAATCAGCACAAAAATCAAGTTTTGCACTTTTTAGTTCAGGTCGCATTTTTGAGGAATGTTCTGCCAGGTTACAACCATTCAAGAACCCTTGAAACCGTTGTAGTTACTGAACTCACAAGGATTGACTATTCACGTTTTCCTGTGAACAGCCGCTACCGAAACTGGGCAGCCGCGGAGGAGTGACGGCTGTATGGTGAGTGTACCCTGCGCCGCAACCTGGCTTCACAAACGCCGCCACCAAATGAATGGACCCACCAGAACACACGGACGGATGGACGGAAAGGCAGGGACTAGGAAGTGAGCTTCAGTGCCTGCTTTCCCGCCCTCCCTAGCAAAAAGAAAAGAAAGGAGGGGAGAGAGGGAGGGAGAGGCCCCGCCTCTATTTTGGGAATGGAGGGGGAGAAGATAAGGCGAGAGGGGGAGGGGAGGGGGGGGGGGCAGTCAACATGAGAGGAGTAAGGGAAGAAAGGAGGGAAGGGGTGGAGCTTTGGAAAGGTGGCATCAACAAAATGCCTTAGAGACTCCCCTTCAAAGGAGTCTCACAGACACAGGAGAAATGAAAATGCCATTCCAGACGGTTGGACCAGAGCCTGGGATGGCCAGAAAAATGGGTCCACAGTGTACTTGAGTTGTGATACTAGGTACACTACATAAATTGCAGCAAAGGGCATTATTAGAGACCCTTGAAATAAATTACTGAACAGCTGCAAAAAGCAACACAAACATGTATGCAGACTTAAGAATATCACAGTCACACACTCAAGTTGAACAGAGCAACAACAAAAAGGCAACCAATTGCTGGCATAAATTGCATGCTGCCAACAACAGCTCTCTGCATTTCCAAGAGCTCTGTTAAGCTGCTGATGAAGTTGATCACTAATGTGATGAAACCAATGGGGGTGGGGGTGATTTAACTTATAATCCTGCATGGTTGAGGACAAAAACTGCAGTGACTGCAACTGCAACACAGCAGTATTCAACACTATACCATTAGCTACTGTCATTACAAACCCTTTCACTGTGCAACAAGCCCCATATATATGGGCTACAGTCAGCCAAAACATTGCATTGGAGTTGGTTACAAATAGAATGAAATCGTCTACAGCCTATTTTAATATGGATAACATGTGGTACTAAGGGCTGCTGCCTCCAACAAAAGCTAGCAAATAAATTGCTAATCCCCCCCAATTTGAAGTAAAAAGCTATCAAAATTAGATAATATATTTACTTGCCACTAAAGATGTGAGCCATAGCATAAATTTAATTTCAAGGATAGCAGTAAGATCGCTATGGAAATGCTTTCCAAATAAATGAATGTTAAATAATTGTGCAAAACACAAACAAAGAAGCTGAACAACAGAACTCTGAAATGAGGGACCTAAATTTGTTTCCACATTTAGTCATCTGATGGTCATAGCACTCTAGGCTGCTGAGTTGCTCAGAGGCTCCACGCTCCACACTGAAGTTCACAGTGGCTGGAACTGAAGAGCCCAGTATGCATATCATGGTAAGAAAGATACAAATCTGAAGTGCCTAGTCTACAGCTATTAATCCACTGTAAGGACCATTGGCAGAATGATCTATTGTTGTTATCACCCAAGTTCATCAGACATTTATTTGACAATGAGAAGAGTAATTTAGGAATCACTCATAAAATGTACCAGGCATTTGGTAGCAAAATTAAATACCTATATAGCCAGCTCAATACCATATAGCTAGCTCAATACAAATATAGAAAGCTCAATACCAATATAGCAAGCTCAATATCAATATAGCAAGCTCAATA
>SDVV010027037.1:0-12164 GCA_016164225.1 Gammarus roeselii | reverse complement strand
CTGTATGTTTAACGAAGCATTAGCAGTTTGAATACACTCCTACAGTTTTGATCTAGCAGATATTCTTTTGCAGATGTTTAAATTTCAGAACTTTATCGATATCTCCATTATATATTTGGGTGAGACTCAACAGGTAGGTTCCAATATAACTTATTCTCATAATTTACTTGCAAATTTTATCACTGTGGATCAGTTTCATGCGATATTTGCTTCACAGATTTAGTCAATCTAACCTAACCAACCCAACCAAATAAATGATGTATTCTTTATACATTTTTTTTCATAGCTATATATGGTATCTATTCAGGGTTTCATTCGCCTAATGGTCATATTTTACGTAGTTTTTTCAAATATCACCCACCGTGTAGATATACACACATTTATATGTATATACAGGGTCGGTACCGGTACCGATGCCGGCACCATGTAGATATACACACACATTTATATGTACGCACAGGGTCAGTGCCAGCACCACTGCCGTCACCATGTAGATTTACACACATTTATATGTATACGCAGAGTCGTTTCCGACACCAGTGCCAGCACTATGTAGATTTTCCAAACACATTTATATCTATATACAATGTCAGTGCCGGCACCAGTGCCGGCATCATGTAGATATTGAAACATGTTTATATGTGTTTACAGGGTCGATGCCGGCAACGGTGCCGGCACCGGTGACGGGACCATGTAAATATACACACACATTTATATGAACGAATAGGGTCAGTGCCGGCACCGGTGCCGGCACCACGTAGGCATATGCAGGGTCGATGCCGGCACTGTGCGCGCACCTGTGTCGACACCACGTTGACACATACACACATTTGTAAGCATATACAGGTTCGTTCGTTATCCGCAACATTTTACCATTGAACTGTGATTTTCCATTTGAACCAAGTCCCTTGCTTTGGTTACAAATTATTTAACATGGATTAGTTTTACGTCATATTATGTTGAAAGATCTAGTAATCCTAGCCTAACCTAACCAATATTTTTTTTATTCAAGTCTCGTGCTTACGTATGATATACAGTCATTGACTTGTAATTTATACATATATGAACCTCTCAACCTGGACTGTCTATTTATCATATCATTAGCAGTTAGAATACACTTCTACAGTTGAATGATCAGTAATTCATATTACATTCGAATTTGGCATGAATCTACATCACTTATGGTTATGTATGCTATTGTTTAGATTTCAGAATATTATCGATGTATCCATTTTATGTTTGGATATATCCATTTCATCTCTGGATGAGACTCAGCAGGTTGCTTGAAATAGACCTAATTCATTTCATTTTTTGCAAGGATTTTTAATGCGGTGATGTTTGATTCAAAGATCTAGTCAATCTAACCTTACCAACCAAACCAAGAGTGATTCAGTTTTTTCATTCAAGTTTTATCATGGTTATATATGGTATTTATTCGTCTTTCGTCCATATTTTCATGAATACATAATGTAATTTTATTGAAAGTTATAGATAATCTATTTTATTTTTCGAAAAAATAATGTATGAGCGTGATTCGACTACTTCCGTGTATTGCTTTTTAAAGTCGGTATTATTCCAAAATTTTAATCGGGACATGGTGGTGTTATAAGATGACACTCTTGTTATAGCTACCACCGTTTAACCTAACTAAGAGTTATGTGGCATCAACATATCCTAGCACTACACCCTCTAACGTCCTACATCTATTATTTTCATGTTCAACTGCATTAGTAATATTATCTGGACCATGACGTCGTTTAGATGATGCCATAAATTACTTGTTAATATGTCTTTAATCAATTTTATTAGTTTTCTGCAAATTTAAACGCACACCCCCCATTCCTCCTCTATTATGGAAAAAAACACCAAATCAAGCTATACTCAATCCTTCCTCAGCAGTATCAAAACGTTGACTATGTGTTTGTACATGGGTATTTTCAAACGTATGTAAGTGTACATGAGTTAAAAAAAATATAGAACAAAATGTGAAATTCAAAATTTCAATACAATTTCAAATTTTTAGGGATAACAGAGCCAAGTCGGTCTATTGAAGCGATAACTTGGCTACTAAAGTAAGGTCAGGACCTCGAAAATTAGATATTTTATTGAAATTTTGAATTTTATATTATGTTATGCATTTTTTAAAGTGATGTTCACGTACAAACACTTGAACATACACTCGTACAAACACATAGTCAACGTTGTGATACAGTTGAGGGAGGATAGAGTATAGCTTGATTTGGTGTTTTTTCAATAATAGTGGAGGAAGGGGGGTGTGGGTACTAAATTTGCATAAACACATAAAATTGAATAAAGATATATTGCCAAGTAATTTATGTCATCATCAAACACAAAGTCATGATCCAGATTATAAAACTAATTAAGTTGAATATGAAAATTATAGGTGTAAGACGTTAGAGGGTGTAGTGCCAGGAGATGTTGGAGAAAAATTTAGGAAAACCTAGTGAGAGACCCTGTGTCCGTTTGTGTGAAACTGGTGACGAATATGAAATGTTTATATCATACAAATAAGCTCCGTTTAAAATGGTTGATATTTGCCAAATGATATGGTAGAGAGTGGCCACGAAGTAAAAAACTAAGTGTAGGTGATATAAAGAACCGGATAGAGAAACTCCCATGTTTAAAGTATAAATCGATGACGGAATAACTTACGAAAGCATGGGTAAGCTAGGCTATGTTGGATTGGGTAGAATTTGAGTAACAAGTGAAAATGGCGTAAAATTTGTGTCAAGTTCAAAAATAATATGAATTACCCAAAACATTCAAACAATCCACGTTTAGAAGGGGGTTCTTGCTCAATCAAAATGAAGAGTGTATTAAACCTGCAAATGATAGATCAAAATGTAGAGCCAAGTAGACATATTTCGTGTATATATAAATCATAAATCAATGACAGAATATCATGCGTAAGCACGAAAAAAAAATTCGAACGAAACCACATAGCTCTTGGTTAGGTTGAACGGTGTCATCTTATAACAGTGTCATCTTATAACACCACCGAGTCCCGACTAGAATTAGGAAATAATACAGACTTCATAAGCAATACCTCGGAGTAGTCGCATAACGCTCCTACATAAATCTTTCGAAAAAAATATGAATTACCTATAACGTTCAAGCAAATGACATAATTTCTCTATGAAAAAATGGACGAAAATATAGACTCAATCAAAATTGGAAAAGTGCATCTAAACTGGTGATGATAGATCAAATGTAGAGTGAAATGAAGTGATTTGATTTGTATAACGCATAAAATAATGAATAAATACCATATATAACCATGATAAAACTTATATGAAAACAGTACATCACTCCTGGTTTGGTAGGTTAGGTTAGATTGACTAGATCTTTGAATCTAACATCACGTGAAACTGATCCACATTGAAAAACCTTGCAACAAATTAATGTTAATGTTTTTGGAATCTAAACGTCTGGAAAAATGATATTTGCCAGTTCAAAATTAGAGGAGCGTATTCAAACTGTCAATGTTACGTTAAATAAATATTTGAAAAAGAGGTAATCATATATAACAATAGCATACATAACCCTAAGTGATGTAGATTCATGCCAAATTCGAATACAATATGAATTACTGATCATTCAAACAATGTAATCTATGTATGAAAAGGAGCCATATTTTCTAGATCAAAAACTGTAGGAGTGTATTCATTCTGTTAATGATATAATAAATATACAGTCCAAGCGGAGAGGTACATATATGTATAAATCACAAGTCCATGACTGAATATCATACGTAAACACGGAACTTTGATAAAAATCTATAATTATTGATTAGGCTAGGCTTGGATGATTAGATCTTTTAACCTAACTTGACGTGAAGCTGATCCATATTAAAATATCTTGTAGCAAAAGCAAGGGACTCTGTTCAAATGGAAAATCACAGATCAAAGGTAAAATGGTGCAGACAGCGGAAGAACCTGTATATGCGTACAAGGGTGTGTATGTGGCACAGGTGAGAGCACAGTGCCGGCATCGACCCTGTATATGCCTACATGGTGCCGCACCGGTGCCGGCACCGACCCTGTATAAACATGTAAATGTGTGTACATCTGCTGGTGCCGGCACCGAACCTGTAAATACATATAAATGTGCGTGTGTATATCTACAGGGTGCCGACACCGACCCTGTGTATACGTATAAATGTGTGTATATCTAAATGGTGCCGGCACCGGTGCCGTCCCCGACCCTGTATTTACATATAAATGTGTGTGTATATCCACATAAAGCCAGCGCCAGTGCCGGCACCGATCCTGTATATACATATAAATGTGTGAATATCTACATGGTGCCTGCATCTGCACCGGTGTCGGCACTGACCCTGTATATACACATGAATGTGTGAGTATATCTGCATAAAGCCGGCACCGGTGCCGGCACCGACCCTGCAAATACATATAAATGTGTGTTTATATCTACATCTTGCCGGCCCCGACCCTGTATATACTTTCAAATGTGTGTATATCTACATGTTGCCGGAACCGTTGCCGGCACCGACCCTGAATATACATAAAAATGTGTGTTTATATCTACATAAAGCCGGCACTGGTGCCGGCACCGACCCTGTATATACATATAAATGTGTGGATTTCCACATGGTGCCTGCACCGGTGCCGGCAATGACCCTGAACTCCTTAAGTTTATTGCCAGGGGCCTATGAAGTTAGGCTCACTCAGTCAATATTAGGAAGGTTTTAGTCGCCGAAGATGATAATCTCGTGATTACTTGAGGCTATTTCTTCCAGCTTCTCATAAAGCTAAGCATCTTGTTCCGCAAGGGTGGGACTGTTGCGGTACACCAATGCCAGCTTCAATGTCGCATTGGTCCACTTTGATTTCTGTGGCGAGTATTTCGCAAGAGACTGTGGCTAGCGTTGCTCTAGGAAATCGGTGCAGTGTTGGCTGTGGAACAGGTGGCTGTGGAACAGGATCTTGACAATCTCTAGAATTGCCATCTTGTGAGCCCTGTAACGCATCTACCGTGTCTGTAGCTTTTTCCTCCTGGAGCGACCGATTGGTCATCGCTCCCGTCAGGGAATTTGCTGTGGGCACAGGACCCTCAAGGTGGGGCTCCCTGCGGCCAAAAATGGTCCGTCTAAAGCACGCAGGACCCTTAACTTCTGGGCATAGTATTTCTTAGTGTTTAAGTGGATTAGTCTGTCAAGTCAGGCATTTCCTACATCATTCAGGTGTAGGCTGTCTCATAGGAAAAGATCGGGCCTCTCCCAAAAGTCATCTAACAAGTTGATGAAGAATACTCCACTTTACTTGCAAATGGTCTCAAAGGCTTGATTTGTATAGGTTACCTTGCTATACAGCTCGTCATCATCATTCATTCGCGTTAAGATATATGTGATGGCCACTTGATCCGTTTTCGCCTTGAGGATAATCTGCCTACATGGCAGATTATGAGTGTCTCCTGGCTGGTAGCTTCAACCTCTGCAAGGGCATCTCCGATCTTCTCAATCGTGGCACCGGGTTTGAAAATACCCTACCCCTTTGAGCAAATTCAAACGCCTGGTGTCGGACGATAGAGTAGGTACTTCCCTGACGGGAAGTAGGTACCCGGGCTTAGGTATTGGGGTGAAAACAAGTTGCGAGGTCACATATAGCACCGGTAGCCCTGATATGGGTTCAGGGGCGGATGCGTGCTGCCGTTGCAGACTCTTACTCAGGACGTCACTATAGGAAGTCAGATTTGAGCCAGCAAGACTCCTCCGCGATCGAACTGGGCCCCCCTCCTGGTAAATCCTCTCCCGGGATCCTCTCCATTCTGCTGTAAAACATGGACTACCAACACGTTAACTTTTAATAGTTTCCTTGTGTGTTCCGTCAGGCCCTTACTAGCCTTCTCTATATCAAAGCGTAAGTTTCTACTGAGGTCTGCAGCGAAACTCTCTAGATCACGCTTACTAATAAGGTCCTCTTGGATCTTACGTAACTCGGCTCTCACCTCCGCTACGGACTCACAAGTACTGCTAATCTCCTCTCTTGCCTCATCATACTCACTGGCGACAGTGTGCAGGTGCTCCTCGAGGACAAAGACCTTCCCCGCAAGGATCACGTCCTCTCCGTCGTCTTGGTCGTCGTCGTCCCTCCTCCGCGGGTCCTGGAAGGTCTCCATGACCTGGTCGAGCCTGCCATCCAGCTCGCAGAGTCAACAGCCGAGGTTCTTTCTCCGCGTCCTGCTTCTCGAGCTCCCTGAAGACATTCCTGCTCGTCCTGGAACAGCAGACCGAGCAGTCCGGCAGAGTAGGAGGCATCCGTAAACGTCATCTGGGGAAACATCCGCACTCAACCGCTCGAGCGCGTTGATTTACACTTATTCACAGCACTTATTAAAGCTCTCACACTTATTTACATACGATTAATTTTCAGATAATTTACACCTAATACTGCTTTCACAATTAAGTACACAGAAGAGGCTGCAAAAAAGTACACAAAAGAGTCTGCAAAAAAGGACACAAAAGAGAGTGTGCAGAAAAGTACACAAAAGAGAGTCTGCAAAAAAGTACACAAAAAAAGTCTTCATAAAAGTACACAAAGAGAGTCTGCAAATAAGTACACAAAAGAGAGCCTACAAAAATATACACAAAAGAGAGTCTGCAAAAAAGTACACACAAGAGTCAACAAAATAGTACACAAAAGAGAATCTGCAGAAAATACACACAAGAGTCAGTTAATAATCTGCTCGTTATCAAATGCAAATTCATTGCTGCCGCAGTAGTAGTAGTAGAAGCCTAGGACGGGGTGCAAAGTTCTTTCTAGCAGTATTCCAAAATTGAATTTGCAGTACAGCTAGCCCAGCCTAGATGAGGGGCCCATCGTTCATGGGCTGCCAAATGCTGAAGGTTTCAACGAAGGCTGTTGCAACCTTGGCGGCAATAGTCCTAACGCCAAATTTTCTTAGGGAGGGGGTGGATTAGTCTCCCAGTGTTTACCGGTGCGGTTTTAAATATATTTAGGTTATTACTATTACCACATCATGTGGTAAACGGTTCCAAACTGTTTATATCATGATAGTTTTTGGCCACTGATGTTCTGCAGGGTTTTAGATGCAGTTTTTGTCCATTATTCCTGTTCCTTGAGTTATAATCTCGGTCAAAGAGGCCCTCAGGGATAGCTGTAGGTATTTGAAGGTTTATATTAATTGACGTCTAAGTAGTCTTCTTTCAAGTGATATCAGTTCAAGTTCGTCGAGTCTTTTGCGGATTTCTCTTTTATCTCAGTTCCGGAAACATTTTTGTTGCTCGTTCGGTGATGAACACGTTCTATTTTGGGGAGAAAAATTGTACTGCAAATTCCATTTGAGGCCTGAAGATTGAAGTATATAACGGAAGCACGATGTCCCTGGACTTGTAGAGGAAGTTTATGGATATAAAGCCAAGGACTCTATTTCTTTTCTTGAAGCTATCTTTCACTTGGTTTTTCCCTTTGATATCTTTGGTGATTAAGATTCCAAGGTCTCGCTGTTGGTCTACTTCGGTCATATCCTGGTCTGCCATTACGAAAGCAGAATTTCAATTTTGTGCTTCCATGTGAATAACAGTGCATTTTTCAGCAATGAACCTAATTTGTCACTTATTAGACCACTCCACTAGTTTATTAAAATTCCTCTGGATAGTTTTGCGATCGTGCTCACAATCCGTCACGTGGCAGAGTTGAGTGTCGTCAGCAAATTTTGATGACTTGCTAACGATGTCGGTGTCAAGATCGTTTATATATATTATAATTTGAAAACAAGTTTAACATGTCATATTGAGAGAAACCACCTCATCAAGAAACCTAACATGACGTCAGCAGCAATTTAGCTGCCTGACCAATCTCCTGGACTTTTTCAATATGGTCACCAGGATATACGATGAAACCCTAGCTGACGACTTTATTTATCATGACTTTCAAAAAGCGTTTGATAGGGTCCCCCATGAACGCCTACTTATATAAGTGGAGACGCTTGGCATAACTGGAAGCGTGGTCAGGAGGCTGCGAAATTAGCTTGCCGGCCGCATGCAACAGGTCTTTATCGGCCAAAGAAAAGTCAGCGGGCTACGGTAACATCAGGAGTACCCCAGGGCAGTGTTCTTGGGCACCTTCTCTTTGACTGTAGTTAATGTGTAAAGGGCTATGGATGCTGATAGGTCTAATGATGTACAGACAGGACCATGATGCTGTTAATCCCTTTGCGCTTTTTGGGGAAAGTTTGAACGTAGTTGAGATCAAATGTTTATGTGGAATGCCAGGAAAAAGGCGGATGGACAGGATCTTCAATGACAGTATGAAAAATAGATCGGGGATGGTGAAAGTGCTGCAAGACGGTAGTTCTCTGAGTTCTGCAGGGGTTCGGAAACAAATAGAGAGCGGAAGGCAGGAGATTTGTGGAAAAGGCTGAATGGTAGGAAGAAGTGTTTAGGGACAGTGAATTTTAGTGTTAAAGAGGCATAAAAATTGTGCAGAGAATAGACGTGGGTGGAGTAAAATTGTGGATGAATAAAACGGACGCGGTACTGAAGGGATTTCCCGCCGAGAACTAACTTGATAGGAAGCGGAACTGATGGGCCTGAAGAGGGCGAGGCAATTCTGGAGAAGCTTGATCGGGCCTTTCTGTGGATACTGGTCTTTAACATAATTTGATCCGGATTGTGTTAACGAGCTATTTATAGGAGCTTTTTTACAAATGTGTACAGATTTAGTAATGTGCGTGAGAGAATGCAGATGAATGTGCGGAGCATCATGCCGTTGATCACCTCGTCGCGTATAGGGGATGTAACCTTGCGTGTGAGTATGATTATTTGGAAGAGGGCTGATTAAAATGATTGAGGTTGTTTGGGAATCTCTAATTGATGAAAATCTCTGTGGATTAAGTGTAACTGTGCTGGTGGCCGACTCTGCAGAAAAATTGTGCTCACAGGTGTCTGAGCTAGTCTTGGTGCCCCCAACCTAACATAACCTGTCATTGGATGAAGGAAATGTGTTGCTGCTATAACCATTCAGACAAGCACCGAATGTATTTAAATTCTGGGGGGGTGAGCTGCATTTTACTTTGGGGGGCTTGAATATGCACCCTCATCCACCAGGCGAGGGTGCAAATGCATCCACCAGGCGTGGGTGCAAAGGTGATCAACAAAAAGAATGAGCGTTATGCCGCTACAGAGTGTGCTAAAGGACACAACCTTGGGTCGGAAGGCAAAGTCACAGTCACAGAATCGTCTGATGTGATGATAGCTGAAAGAAGAAGGCGGAATGTATTACGGGAAAAGTGATTAAGAAAATTGGAGCTGTTGTGATGGATGGATATCATCTCGAGCGAGATGGTGGCTTCCCACTAGCGGCATATGTAAATACACTCGATGATTGTTATGAACCATCTGAACTGACTTCTTATTCAGTTTTGGACACCTTATTTGAATTCTCACGAATAACGCATAAAAAGTGCTTGTGACCTATCATATTTATTAAGTCCTATGATTTAAATTATTATATCTGATGTTCGATTTTTCACTTGCCAACATTTGTTCACAAAAAGTTGTTAATAAAAATTTACACTCCTTATTTTTACAGGTTAGTCCATGGAAGCTTGAGAGGACAGCACCTGGTGTGACTAACATGGACGAGAGGGCGTCAAGCCCTGCGAGGTCAACTCGTGCTGCTGCACGGGCCGCCAAGCAAAACGTCGCGACGTCGATACTTTCGGATCTATCGGCCTTCGATGATGAGGCCGAGAAGAAGACAATGTTCGGTGGAACGAAGGCGGATGGACATTCATCCGTCACCAGGAAAAGGAGACTCGCAAATTCAATGGACCGCGAAGCCAAAAAGGTATAAACAAAAATTTTCGACATCTCTGCTGACAATGAGACAAAGTTCGAAACAACGAAGTATGATGTGCAACCCTCTGGCATCAAAAAAGCACCGTGAAGTGGCAAAATTCAAATCAATCCTCCTCGGCATCGTTAATGAGGTAACACGTGTTATCAGTCAGTTTGATGAATTTTGCAAACACGGACTGAGTCGCGAAACGTGCCAAGAACTCTCTGATGAGAATCTAAACAATTTAGTGACGAATCAACTAACAATCTTCACTGAAGTGGAGAATGACCTGTCAAAGCGAGCTAAGAAGCTTCTGACAAGAATGGTTCCTCCTACGCTATCGTCAAATATTCAACTTGATGAACTGGAAAAAATCAAGAATAAACTGCATGAAACGATTGAAACTCTTTTGAGTTCAATGAAGGGGCACAAGATGGCGGTCAGCAACAAAATCTTTGAGCACTCAAATTTGAAAAATGGGGACCTGTCAAAGCCCATCTGTGACTATTTGAGCGAAGAAGGTGCATCAAATTCAGCGATTCCGATTATTGGGGATGAAAAAGGTCCATATAATCCCGAGTGCTCATTCATAAGCGATGCAGAATGTGAAGATAATACTAGAAGCTCATTCATCAGTAATGAAAGATGCGCGCCAAATCACGAGATCTCGATTATGGGCGGTGAAGAAGGTCCATATAATCCCGAGTGCTCGTTCATAAGCGATGCAGAATGTGATGAAAATCCTAGGAGCTCATTCATCAGTAATGAAGGATGAGCGCCAAATCATGAGATCTCGGTTATGGGCGGTGAAGAAGGTCTATATAATCCCGAGTACTCATTCATAAGCGATGCAGAATGTGGAGAAAATACTAGGAACTCATTCATCAGTAATGAAGGATGCGCGCCAAATCACGAGATCTCGGTTATGGGCGATGAAGAAGGTCCATATAATCCCGAGTACTCATTCATAAGCGATGAGGAAGGTGTATAAAATTCCGGGAGTTCGTTCATGTGCTATGAAGGAAATATATCAAATATTAAGCGTCCCGCTTGGGTCGAAGAACACTTGTCAAATCCCAAAGACTCCTGTGGGGAAATTCGGGGCAATGATGAGCAAAGAATGAAAATCGACTTCATAGCACTGGTTGCCAACGTAGCCGATTCATTGGAGTATACCGGCCGTGACGAAGAGACCCGTTTGATGGCGGCAAGATGGCTGATAAACCAGCTCTCTGCGACTGGAGCAGATGCGTGGTCAAAAGATTCCTATGGGTTTCTCCGTTATTCAGATAATAGACTCATGAAACCAGACTCAAAATGACTTTCATTATGCATTCTTTTATATTTTCCGGACCTCAACGAGGCGGTGTCTCTCCCTGACTACCTCCTTGCTCAGCCTCTGAATGCAAAGGGCTTGTGACAGACTTGAATATCACATCATTTCTTCCTGTGTAACAAACCAAACTGAAGTATAAACGTAAGCAGTATACCCTTCTCCCTAGCAAGGCTAGGCTCACGACGTTAATGATGATCAATAATAATTTGTGGTACGGTAGCTTACAGCACAGGAATTGCAACTATTGTTCGTCAGTTGTTATATCCTGGCTTCCACGTTCCTTATTACGTTTGCCAAATGTTTCAGTTGTTTAAATGCACAGATTTGCTATCGTGGTCTGAATGACCTGTCATAATGTGTGAATGTTTAGACTTCAAAGGCCCCTTGTTACGCTTATGGCTCGCCCACTATACGGTCTGTTTTGTTCGATTTCATTTAGCATGCATTGCAGTACAAGTATTTCAATTTTTGAGTTTATGGAAGGAGTTAAATGAAGAAATGTGACCAGAACGGGTTGAGTAACTGAAGCGACATCGACTACTTCCAATAAAAATGTAGAGAGTAGCTAACTGTAGGCCGATTTGAATGTGAGGAACACGACATCACGACTATGGATGTGAGGAGCACGACATCACGACTATGGATGTGAGGAGCATGACGTCACGACAATGGATGTGAGGAACATGACGTCACGACTATGGATGCGAGGAAGGTGACGTCACGACTATGGATGTGAGGAACATGACGTCACGACTTGACTTCAAAAAATGAGTTATGCGTTCTGCAGTCATTATAGGCAGCAGATTAATGGAGGAAACATATAAAAAGTACTACTTGTTACTGTTTTTCCTCTCTTTACTGTCTAGTTTTACGAGGGTCACATCCTGCAAAAAAATATCGCAGTAGTTTGCCCCTAAAAATATTGAAATCAAATGTGAATTACACCTAATTTTTCGATGTACGCACCTTCGTTTTTGGAACCCCAT
>SDVV010027036.1:0-12164 GCA_016164225.1 Gammarus roeselii | reverse complement strand
CCTTCAACGCCTGCTGGAACTCCTCGGCTCTACTTTTCACATTCAGTCCACTCACTTTCACTACCTTTCTTCCTCCTCCCACTCGTTTGTTGCCCTTCAACTTCTGCTCCACTCTTTATCTGCCTTCCACCAGCAGATGGTCAGACACTCCTCCACCCTCCCCTCTCAACACCCGCACATCCAACAGCCTTCCCACCACTCTCCTCGATATCAGCACAAAATTCATCAGTGCTCTCTCCCCCATTGCGCCATGGGCCATCCTTACCCATGTGTACTTGTGAATATCTCGCTTCTTGAATAAACTGTTCCCGACCACCAGCTCCTGCTCCATACACAGACCTATCAGGTTTTCTCCACTGTCATTTCTACTGGGAACGCCATACCTTCCTATCACATTCTCTTACCATTTCATCTCCAACTCTCGCATTAAGGTCACCCAGTACAACTACATTGAAATGACCTCCAAAACTCTCAATACATTCACTCAAGTCAGTCCAGAATTGCTCCCTCTCCTCTTCACTCCTTTTGCTGCCAGGTCCGTAAGCACTCACAAATGCCCATCTTTCTACGCCTTACTTAACTTTCTCCCACATCAATCTTGGGGACACCTCCTTCCATTCGGTAGCGCTACTAGTCAACCGGTCACTCAATATCAAGACCACACCTTCTCGTGCCCTACATTACTCCACATCAGACTTTCTTCCACTTACAACACCAAACTCACATTCGCCCTTACCTTTCAACTTCGTCTCACTCAGCGCCAACACATCTAACTTCCTCCTCACGAACATCTCGCCTATCTCCCTCCTCTGTACATCACTCGTACTACAGCCAAGCACATTCAGCGACCCTAACAATAGGGTTTGGAGAGGCCTGTGCCTCTCCTCCCCCCGCTCGTCTTGCCGTCTTTGAGGAAAGGTTGTTACAGAGAACGTGATTCCTAGCCCCTCCGCTCCGCCCCGTTTTGTCGCCTTCTACGACACGCTGGGGGTTGCGGTAGCGGGATTCTACTTCCGGCTACGGGGCGCCTCTTTAGTCGCCTTCTACGACACGCGGTGGATATGGTTGCACGATTCTAAAGCCACGGCTACAAGGCGACTAAGTTTAACGAACATCAAGGCAATTGGACTCATTACCACTAGTGTAATCGATTATCAACAGGTTTCATGCCGTTGAAACCCATTGACGCGAGACTTTTTGTGTCTACGAGGACACGACGTGGCAGCTTCCAATTGACTGTGCGTTTAAGACAGCCAATTGGAGGCTTCCACGTTAGCCAAACGTGTACTTCGAAGGCACCACCTATCTTCTGTGAGAATGGGTCCTACGGTTACTTACCGTTCCCAGAAACCAAAAAAAGTTCAAGATAACTTCATATTCGATTTATATGATTAGATTAGAGTGACGAGATTTTCAAGCGCGCTAGAGTCGGCGTTTTTTATGAAGCGAGCGTCGAACCAGCAACTAGCGCTGCATCAAGCTAGACAAATTGAATATCAGTGATCGGATTCAACACAACGTAAAGTCCATGTCATTTATCCTGCGAATGTCAAAGGTATGACGGGTGCCACAGAAGAGTTACAAGATGAGGATAAATGGTTCCAGCCCTCCCCCGAGTGGCTGCAAAGAGCGTCATCACTAGACCTACAAAGCTCCAGAGCCCCAGGGAACCGCAGTGAACCTTCAAGGTGTCAATGCAATGCACCCCAACCGCAGCTAAGGGGGGAAAATGAAGATGAGACAAAAAACGGGGATCTCATGCACGAGATCTACACTCAGTGTAGGGCAACACACATATGAAAACAGTAACAAAGCAAAATAAAAGGAAAGTCGTAGAAAAGGGTTGGATGAAAAAACGCAACTTGGCTGATACTAGACACCAGAAAGGAGAAAACTTAGAGCCGGTGTGCAACTACTACTGGGACAGTGGTCACGAGGGAGAGTGTGGTGCAACTACTACTGGGGCAGTGGCCACGGGTGAGTGTGCTAGTCGATAACGAAATATCAATTATATAAGTATTTCCAGTTTAAAAGTTAAATAAAAACTACATCAAGGTATGTTGAACATCTGGATAATGAGACCGAATGCGTGAAAATTATCACTTTGATCCCCTCAATATGATACCCATGTACACATCAACATCTCATCCATTTCATTTGCAGGATAGTATAAGGCCTGCGTTTCCCGCGGAGACACAGATTTGACAGGAAAATGAATGCCGAGGATTGAAATAACCAGTTTAGTAGGAGCTGGTAAACTCGTGAAATACTTCTACTCAACAGCGACAGCTTCCAGTAATCCTGCGGCGCCCATCCTCTCTTACAAACATTTCGTTTAGTAACACTGTTAATTTGGTTCAAGGGCATTTATTCTACGATGGTGGCCATCACCTTAAATGAAACCTGGCTGCTCCACTCTCCACTCTGAAAAGAGTAAACCTTAGTATAATCTAATACATGAAAACTTTCTGCAACAGCAGTTGCTGGTTTGAAGTTCGTCACTCTACTCTAATCTCCCTTTACAAATGTGCCATGACAGGTCTTCATGAAACCTGGCAAACCCACGACTTTTGCAAGCTTTATTTATAATGGCATCAAGTGCCTGTTGCTGGGGCTGCCAGGAAACCCTGTGTCGGCCACAGTGACGTCATCGCTCTACCTCTTGCCGCTATGCAAGAAGCTGGCAGGACAGTGCAACTGCCTTCCCACCCAGCTGCAGACTAAGGTAATTCGCTCAGGTAGTGACTGGCTAAGGTGTTCCGGTCTTACTGGCAGGTGTGCAGATCTGACTGCTTCCCACTCATCTGCAGACTTGGGCAATCCGTTTTGCTGGTGTCTGGTCAAGTGTGCAGGTCTGACTGGGGTGACTGCATCACACTTAATTGCAAGTAAGGTAATCCGCTCAGCTGGTGTATGTCCGAGGTGTGTAAGTCTGACGGGAGACTGCTCCACACTCAATCCCGGACGAATAATTTCTGCTCAGCTGAAAAGTTGCTCACAGGTAATCCCTTTAAAGTTGCAGGCAGGTAATTATTTAAAGCTGCTGACTGTCACATAATCCCTTTAAAATTGCTCGCAGATAAAATCCCTTCAACAGATACAGACACTCGGCCGAATCCACCAGGAAATTGGGTGGCCGACTGTAAGACGCAACTCACACTCCTCTCATACACTCACACGAACAACCTATCTCTATTGCACTAACGGGTCCGGCCTGAAGACCCCGCAACACACATTCTGGGTCATGAGGGTGGTCCGAGGTCAGTGTCAGCAGCAGTGCCCGACAGTGTGTGACTGGCTTACCTCTGCTGCTTCATAGTGACCGGGCGCCCAACTCCCCTCACTCCCTCTGACTGGTTTACCTCTTTTCCTCCCATACCCAACCCGTTTCTCAACGAGATGCCAAGGGTGGAAAAACTAGTCAGAGCAGCGTCAAGAAATCATCCATTTATAACCGTTCACTCTTATCCATTGCATGCTTTCTCGTTCCTTCCTATCGCCTGCTTCACGCTATTCATCCACCCAAACTTTGGTCTACCGCTAGGCCTACGTTTACTCACCTCCGCCTTCATCACCCTTTTTACCTATCTCCCATTATCCATATTCATCATGTACCCGAACCATCTCGGAACACTCGAATCCACTCCGTCCTCTTCTTCGCCATCCCCGTCCCGTTCTTATTCGAACAACGTCGTCATTGATCCTGTCTCAGTGCGTCACTCCAGCCTTGCCTCTCGGACATTTCATCTCAAAAACATTCTACCATTTCTCTCTTATACTATATCTCTTTGCTTCCCTCCCCAACGTCCTACAGCTTATTACACTAATCAGTGCATCCAACACTTCACTCGCGATTTAACCTCAGTTTCCACTAGTTCAGTCTTCTCCACATGAGAGCCCAGGTACTTAGAATACTGAACTTCCTCCGATAACTCACTATTATGAGGACACTAATTCTTCTTGCATCGACACTCCTCAAACCTCCATATTACTTTACTCCTACCCACGTTGACTCGAAGCTTCCTCCTCTCACATACTCTACCAAACTCAGACTCTAGCCTGCACAACTTCCCCTCCGAGTACACCACCAGTGCCGTATCATCCGCAAACAGTAACTGACTGAACTGCCAACTATGCTCGTTTCTGAACAGCTCTAAACCACAAATCATTGCTGCGTTCACCTCCCCGACCACTCTATCCATGTAGAGAGTAAACAACCAGAGAGACATAACGCAGCCTCGTCTCAGACCTACTTTCATTGTGAACCAATCACTCACCTCACTCCGACTCATACTCAGCTGTCAAAATAGAAACGCTGAATCGCTACAAAAAAATTCTCCCCACTTCATACAATCTCAACACTCTCTACAGTGCTTCCCTGGCGACCCTGTCGTATTCCTTATCCAGTTGCATCAAGGCCAAGAACACATCCATTCCTTTCGTGAGGTACTTCACACAACTTGTCTCGCTGCAAAAATCTGATCGGCACACCCTCTACTACTCCTGAAGCCAAATTGTTGCACCATCCGTACAGTCTCTCATCCTTTTGACCCACTCCCCCCCTCCCCCTCCTCCCTCCCCTAGGCATCTGTTAGGTTCATGGGCCGTACAGTCACGGCCCAACCGGGAGGTGAACACCCTTATTTCCCTTCAGACTCCCCTCTTCTTCACCCTTCACTACCTCTCATTTTCTCCACAATCCTGATTTGTCTAATTTTTAATAACCTCATTTGCATCTTGTGTTAAGTTCAAATTTTATTAAACTTGTCTCTGACTCCTTCTTAACAACTCTCCTAATAGTCTTTGCACAAACACACACATCACACGCACGCACGCACACACACACAGACACTACACTCAAACATACACATACTGGTTCTAACTATTCTTCTTTCGGGTAGAAAATAACAGCCAAGTTGCGCTTTTTCTTTCATGCAACCTTTTTCTACGACTATTCCTTCTTCTTCTTTCCATTCCTGCTGTTCTCATGCGTGAAATTTCCTACACCTAGTGTAGATCTCATGCATGGGATCTCCGTTTTCTATCTCTTCTTCATCTTATCCCTCAGCAGGTGTTGGAGCGCGCAGCTAGCTCGGCACCTTATGGACTACTGTGGATTCTTGGGGCTCTGAAGCAGGGTAGGTAGTGTGTTATTCCTGCTTACTGCCATCCGGGAGTGCTGGGACCATATGGCCCTAGCACCTTAGGAGTTCCTGTACCTCGTGTGGCACCCGTACATATCATAGACGTTCTCCGCGTAGAGGGCTTTGACTTTGCGCAGTAGTAAACCTAACTCAAGCCTAGGTAGAAAATAAACAAATACTAACTTGATGCAGCACAGTTTGCTGGTTTGACATTCGGCGCCAGAAGGACGATGGCTCCAGTGCGCTAGGAAGCCTCTTCACTATAATCTAATCATCCTTTTGATCAGCACTCTTCTGTACAATTTACTACAATACAGAACAAACTGATACCTCTCGAATTGCAGCAGTCATTTTTCGTTTCTTCGCACTTATACAACGGAACAATACTATCACTGCGCCACCCAATCGGCGTCACGCCGGACACAAAACACAAATCTAGTGCCCTCTCCAGCCATTCAATAATCGTTAATCCACCCTTTTTCAGGCACTTAGTCGCCACGCCTTCCAAACCCAGGTCTTTTCTGGCTTTTATCACCTAGTAATGTCCACCACAAGTCTTTCTCACAACACCGGCATCCGTGCACCATCAACCACCGCAACAATGTCAGCCTCTCTGACATCCTCGACATTAGCAAGTCATCGAAATACTCGGCTCACTTATTCCGTCCTTCACCACTTTCCAACAACAACCGGCCGTTCTCATCTTCCACCACCTCTTCCTTCTTGGTCTTCCCCTTTCTCACCCTCTTCACCTCTTTCCGAAACACCTTTTTGTTGTCAAAATTTTGGCCCAACCGTCTGCCCCACCTGGCATCAGTGTCCCTGTTTGCTCTCCTCACCACCCACTTCACTTTTTTTTTTTCTAAGTTGCCGGTAGATAATCCCTTTAAAGTTGCTGGTAGATAATCCTTTTAAAATTGCTGGCAGATATTCCCATTGAAGTTGCTGACACATATTCCCATTGAAGTTGCTTGTAAATAACCTCTCTGAAGTTGCTGGCATACAATCCCTTTAATGTTGCCGGCAGATTCTCCCTTTGAAGTTGCTGGCAGGTAACCCCTTCGAAGTAACCAGCAGATGATCCCTTTATTGTTGCTGGAAGATGATCCTTTTGAAGTTGCCGACACTCAATTACTGTACGAATAATTTTTAAACAACTAAAAAAAAGTTGCTGGCAGGTAATCCCTTTGAAGTTGCTTGCAAATAATCTCTTAGAAATAGTTTGCTGATATTCCATTAAAAGTTGTTGGCGGATAATCTCTTTAAAATTTCTGGCAGAGGATCCCTGAAAATTACTGGTAGATAATCCTTTAAAATCGCTGGCAGATAATCCTTTAAAATCGCTGTTAGATAATCCCTCTGAAGCGGCTTGCAGATACTTGAGAAGTAAGAAAAGTATCAAAGATAAATAATGTCATATTTAAAAATTTGAAGATTACATTGAGTACTATGAGACTTAACAGTCTATGCAAATTCTGTTATTTTGGCAGTTGTGGGATAAACTGTTAACCTGACCTGTTGTAGACAGCTGATAACCATCTGCGCTGTGGTATTGTTCGCTACATCAGACTCATTTCAGTAGTGTTGATCATTGCACTAACACAATAAAACGCGTTGGTTGTACAATTTACTGTTAATGAATAAAAAATCTGTGTGAAAGCTTCGAAAATAATGTAAGAAACTGCGCAACCAATAGCTGATTTTCTACCATAGTGGAATTGCTGACCTGAAGATGCTTTGGTCATGTCCATGTGGAAACGCTGCGGCCGTTGTCATATTAACGCTACCAACATGTATACTTTCCAACTCTACAAAACCTTAGCAAATAAAATGCATTTATATCAAAAACACTAATTTTACAATTTTTTCACTTAAATTGCTCTGTGATAAAAATACTGACCCGTGTAAGAATAAACGGTTTCGCTGCATACATAACAAGAGTATCTTTTTTGGACTTGCCTAATGCTACATGTTTGCTTCCTGTTCCAGCTGCAGCACAGCATCAATCTGGACCCTCGTCCCGAGTATCATCGAGCCACCCTGTCATTTTCTCCCTCGGAGTCCCTTCCCCTGGCCACCTCCACTGGCAATCAGTTGTCCTCTCGCTTACTGTCCTGCGCCTCAGCCTCGGCCCTTCTGATTCTGCCTCCTAGAACAGCGGACGAGACTGTGCTGCAGCAGGGCACTGTGGTGCCAGCTATCCTACTGAACCACTAAAGGCCATCACATCGTGCTGCTTCTGCTCTAGGGCACTGTGGTTCCAGCCATCCTACTGAACCAAAAGTGACCACCACACCGTGTTGGTTCTGCAGCAGGGCACTGTGGTGCCAGCCATCCTACTGAACCACAAGAGGCCTCCACACGGCGTCATTGAAAACCACACAACACGCCTTCGATATCAATAAAGACATCTATTTACGCTGTCTCACAACGCTTCTCCACCGTGCTTAACCATGCTGACTAACAGCACATACCCGGCACTTAAATCCGCCCTTTTCAGTCTCCATTACCCGAAATTCAGCTGCAAAAGCACTTCCGTGTTTTACACTCCACTGACTACAAATACCGATTTAAACCCTTATTTCAAAAATAGATACACATGAGGCAATCCTACCGCCCAACTTACATAACTTGATCAGACGAACAACAAGCGGATATACTCAACAATCACTATGTAAACACTTGCCTCTTACTACACTATCCAGACCAATAGGAAGATTCTCAAGCAGTGCACAAATTGCAGATAGACCCAAACACATCAATCTTCCCTTAACATTCGTCTTGACCGTAGTCACCGTCATCCATACAAGAAAATTCTCTGGAACGGGCTCTAACGGCATGTCGTACATCCGTCTTGAACACCAAGGTCCAAACGCCATCAGGACTCTAACAGACGTTAATAACCTCTCCATTCAACGCAACCCCATACCCAGCACCTAGACACAAGCTAAAATCATACACATCCTGATACGCAACAAAATCCCCACGGATCCAGCCTCATGCAGCCCCGTTTCTCTCCTCCTAAATCCCTCGAAATTTTTGCTGAGGCTAATTCTAAACAAAAAATATGCCCATAACCCAATTTCCTCTACACAACACGGTTTCAGGACATTAAATTTCAATAACAATTGCCCTCCAACCTCACAGAGACCATCCACGAAGGCCCGAACGAAAAAAGCTAGCCCCGTATACTCATGTCTGTGCCCTTGTCATAAGTTAGACCTTCGATATAGCTCCAAGAAACATCTCCATTTGCAAAATACTCGGCACGCCCATCCAAACTGCAAGAACTAGCTTGCTAATTTCCTATACGGCAGACCTGCGCACATAGTCTACCATAACAAGCAGTCACAAATACCTACGTCCTTTTTTCAATGGTGTTTCTCTGGGCTCCGTCCTTAGCATCACACATCCAGCGGTATCTAAGCTCACTCAAAATCTGGCTGCCGAACAACAGAATGAGTGTGTCCGCAAGCAACTCGTTACCGTAAGTTTTCTTCCTCTGCAAATGTGCCACAACAGGTCTTCATGAAACCTTCAAACCCACGACATAGCAGGCTTTATTTATAATGGCATCATGATTCCCCTTTTCTCACCCTTAACTATCTATCCTTTTCTATGCATCCTGAGTTACTCAAACTTTTTTTTTTACCTCATTTGCATCTTAATTTTGTTTGTGTGTGACTGCGTTAAAGAAGTGGTCTGTACCTGTACCTTATGTTTGTTCAATTTTCTTTAAATTATCTCAAATTCCCTCTTAACAACTCAAAATAGTCTTTACACATACACACACGCACTTGTGCGCACACTTGCGCATACACTTGTTCATACGCACGGATACCACACAAGCGCCCACACACGTGTCCTGAATTTTCTCGTTTACGTGGCTAATTACAGCCTAGTTGCGCTCTCTTTCATGCGACTTTTTGTACAACTCCTCATTTTTCTTCTTTCCAATCTCGCTGTTATCATACGCAAAATTCTATACACTGAGTGTAGATTCCTTGCATGGGATCCCCGTTTCTTGTTCCTTCTTCATGTTTCCCCTCAGAGGTGTTGAGGTGCACTGCCTCCAGCACCTTAAGGACGATTGCAAATCCTTGGGGCTCTGGAGCAGGATTGGTTGAGTGAAAGCGCTCATTGCTGGCACCCGGGGAGTGGAAACAAAACATGAACGAAAATCCAAAACCCCAAAGTTTGCTGGTTACACAACAACGACGGCGGTGGCAGACTCATTACACTTATAGGTACATAAAAACCTGCACTTCACAAACACAACCGCCTTCACTCACACACAACTCCCCCCCCTCTCCTCCGACAACACGTTAGAACTACAATCACTACTTACACAAATTCACAAGAAACAGTACAACATAATCAACATATACATTCCACCAACTAGTTCATGCCCACCACAATACACACCCCAACTAGACATTCTCAACGCAAACACCAACACCTTCGCTCTAGGGGACTTTACCGCGCAGGATCTCTCCTGGCTCACCTCACAGAGCTCTGACCGGAGGGGCAGTGTTCTCGTTGATCAGCCAGACACACTCATCGTACTAAACAACACAAACAATCCCACTCGCAATCACTCAACAGACCTCCCCGGACGTCTCATTCTGCTCTCCCAATCTTCCTTTAAATTGCCAGTGGACGGTTCACCAGGACATGCCGTCCGACCACCTCCCAATAGTAATTAATTATCAACTCCAATTCCCAATCCACAACAAGCCCCCTCGCACTTTTCGTAACTACAAGAGAGCAGACTGGGACGAGTACACGAAATCTATAGGAACCGTCCTACAAGACTTTAACATCACCCAATATACATCCATCGACACGGCCACAAAACACTTCACAGCAGTACTTACCCACGCAGACAGGCAACACATATCCATCGGGTTCGTTCGTGGCTTCAATCCAGCTTTTTTTAGCCCATTTAAGCACAAGATTGAGCAGCAAAATCATCTCCGTAATTTGCTCTCCACCAATGACCGAATCACGCATTCAAACCCTAAACGCAGAAAAAGATGATGATATTTGTGAGCAGGAGACGAACCTTTGACGGGATGTGCTTGCAAACACAAACTTCCGAACCTCATCATCAAAGTTAGAATCTTGCTACCGTATCCACTTCGTGTTGTCGAAGGCGACTAAAAAGGCGCCCGTAGCCGGGAGTAGAATCGTGTTACCGTAACACCTGCGTGTCGTAAAAGGTGACTAAAAGGGGCGGAGCGAAGGGGCTAGGAATCCCGTTCTCTGTAAAACCCTTCCTCAAAAGACTGCAAGACGAGCGGGGTGAGGAGAGGCTCACGCCTCTTCGAACCCTATTGTGAGGGTCGCTGAATGTGCTTGGCTGTAGTACGAATGAGGTAAAGAGGAGAGAGATTGGTGAGATGTTTGTGAGAAGGAAGTTTGATGTGTTGGCGCTGAGTGAGACAATAGAAAGGTAAGGGCGAATGTGAGTTTGGTGTGGTGAGTAGAAGAGAGTCTGGTGTGGAGGGAGGTTGGGCACGAGAAGGTATGGTCCTGATATTGAGTGATCATTGCGCTACCGAATGGAAGGATGTGTTCTCAAGATTGATGTGGCTGGAAGTCAAGTAAGGCGTAGAAAGATGGGCATTTGTGAGTGCCTACGGACCTGGCAGCGAGAGCAGTGAAGAGGGGAGGGAGCAATTCTGAACTGACCTGAGTGAGTGTATTGAGAGTTTTGGAGGTCATTTCAATGTAGTAGTACTGGGTGACCTTAAAACGAGAGTTGGAGATGTAGTGGTGGAGAAAGTGATAAGAAGGTATGGCGTTCCCGGTAGAAATGACAGTGGAAAAAACCTGATAGGTCTGTGTATGGAATAGAAGTTGGTGGTCGGGAACAATTTGTACGAGAAGCGAGATATCCACTAGTACACATGTGTAAGGATGGCCCGTGGTGCTGTGGTGTAGAGAGCACTGATGGATTTTGTGACGATATCGAGGAGAGTGGTGGGGAGGCTGTTGGATGTGTGGGTGTTCAGAGGGTGGAGCAGTGTCTGACCATCTGCTGGTGGGAGGTTAGATTAAGAGTGGAGCCGAAGTGGAAGAGCAACAAACGAGTGGAAGGAGGAAGAGAGATAGTAAAAGTGAGTGGACTGAAAGTGAGAAGTAGAGCCGAAGAGTTCCAGCAGGCGTTGAGGGAAGAATATGACAACGTGAGAAGACAGGACCTGAGAGATGTGGAGGAAGAGTGCGAGACGTTAAGGGATGCGTTGCTGAGATGTGCGAAGAAGGTGTGTGGTGTGCGCCGTGTGGGCGGGTGCAGAAGGGAAGGTTGCGATTGGTGGAACGAGGAGGTCAAACTGGCGGTGGCACGAAAAAGAAGAGCATTTGTGGTTGCAGGTGAAGTCGGTGGTGGCCTATGGAAGCTACAAAGAGAAGAGAAGCGAGGTGAAGCAGGTGGTGAGGAGAGCCAAAAGGAACGCTGATGCCAGGTGGGGCAGACGGCTGTGCCAGAATTTTGAGAACGAAAAGATATTCTGGAAGAAGGTGAAGAGGGTGAGAAAGGGAGAGATCGGAAAGGAGGAAGTGGTGAAAGATAAAAACGGCCAGTTGTTGTTGGAAAGTGGTGATGTACGGAAGAGGTGGGCCGAGTATTTTGATGAGTTGTTGAATGTCGAGAATGACAAAGAGGCTGACTTTCTTGCTGTGGGTGGTGGTGCTCGGATACCAGTTTGACAGGGAAGCGTTGTGGAGGGTGTTGCGTTTGTCTGGAGTGGGCGGACATCTGTTGGAAGCGGTGCAGAGTTTCCATGTTGGCAGCCGAGCATGCGTCAGAGTGGGGAGCGAGGTGAGTGATTGGTTCACAATGATAGTGGGACTGAGACAAGGCTGCGTGATGTCTCCCTGGCTGTTCAACCTCTATATGGATGGAGTGGTCAGGGAGGTGAACGCGAGTGTGCTGGGTCGTGGCTTGGAACTCTTGGAAGCGAATGGGCGGAGTTGGCAGTTGAGCCAGTTGCTATTTGCTGATGATACGGCCCT
>SDVV010027035.1:0-12164 GCA_016164225.1 Gammarus roeselii | reverse complement strand
ACCGCTAATTGAACATCAGACCATCCCACCCACCGCTAATTGAACATCTGACCATTCCACCCGCCGCTAATTGAACATCAGACCATTTCACCCACCGCTAATTGAACATCAGACCATTCCACATACCGCTAATTGAACATCAGACCATTCCACCCACCGCTAATTGAACATCAGACCATTCCACCCACCGCTAATTGAACATCTGACCATTCCACCCGCTGCTAATTGAACATCAGACCATTCCACCCACCGCTAATTGAACATCAGACCATTCCACCCACCGCTAATTGAACATCAGACCATTCCACCCATCGCTAATTGAACATCAGACCATTCCACCCACCGCTAATTGAACATCAGACCATTCCACCCACCGCTAATTGAACATCAGACCATTCCACCCACCACTACCTCATCACAGCCTTCTTCATTGTTATAATAGTTCATTATCATCGCATTCATTTGATGAAGAAGTAAGCGTACGCTCCTATCCTATACAAAAACAATGGCACTCTTTTACTGGGGCTGTTTAATTTATTAGGCCTGCAGATCAAACAAACGACTACAAAAACAGTTAGAGTTTTCGATTATTGAAGTTCAATATTTGATTATTGTTATCAATTACTTGCACCGCCAAACACTGCTAACAAGGGCGATGGCTGAGTTCTGAAGAGGAACAGCATTTGTTGTTTGTATAATTAATTTATTCACGCGGACGATCGGAGCAGCGTTTTGATCAAACAGTCACGCTACACATGGTGGTAATTGGTACATGTTTGGGTGAGGTCGCGGCCGACCAGAGCAGCGTGTTGATTAAATAGGCACGCTACACATGGTGGTAATTGGTACATGTTTGGCTGAGGTCGCGCCCGACCAGAGCAGCGTGTTGATAACAGGCACGCTACACATGGTTCTGATTGGCGCCATCATCACCAACGACTGCTTGTCCCCTGGCGTCATCATCACCAACGACTGTTCGGCCCTGGCGCCATCATCACCAACGACTGCTTGGTCCTGGCGCCATCATCAACAACGACTGCTAGGCCCTTGCGTCTTCATCACCAACGAACGTCTGTTCGGCCCTGGTGCCATCATCACCAACGACTGTTCGGCCCTGGCGCCATCATCACCAAAGTCTGTTCGGCCCTGGCGTCATCATCACTAACGACTGTTCGGCCCTGGCGTCATCATCACCAACGACTGTTCGGCCCTGGCGCCATCATCACCAACGACTGTTCAGCCCTGGCGTCATCATCACCAACGACTGTTCGGCCCTGACGCCATCATCACCAACGACTGTTTGGCTCTGGCGTCATCATTACCAACGACTGTTCGGCCTTGGCGCCATGATCACCAACGACTCTTCGGCCTTGGCGCCATCATCACTAACGACTCTTCGGCCCTGGCGCCATTATCACCAACGACTGCTCGGCCCTGGCGCCATCATCACCAACGACTGTTCGGCCCTGGCGCCATCATCACCAACGACTACTCGGTCCTAGCGATATCATTTCCAATGTCTTGGCGGTCTTGGCCCCAAATTATGCCCTCGCCCGCCTCTCGCTGTGAAGGGGCGCGTTGCCTGCTCGTGCACGATGCGGTCCTTCAAATGCGTCCGCAGTCAAATCAACCACCCGTCGCTGTGAAGGGGCGCGATACCTGTTCGTGCACGAAGCGGTCCTTCAAATGCGTCAGCAGTCAAATCAACCACCCGTCGTTGTAAAGGGGCGCGTTGCCTGCTCGTGCACGATGTGGTCCTTCAAATGCGTCAGCCGTCAAATCAAATACCCGTCGCTGTGGAGGGGCGCGTTGCCTGCTCGTGCACGATGCGGTCCTTCAAATGCGTCAGCAGTCAAATCAACCACCCGTCGCTGTGAAGGGGCTCGTTGCCTACTCGTGCCCGGTGCGGTCCTTCAAATGCGTCAGCAGTCAAATCAACCACCCGTCGTTGTGAAGGGGCGTGTTGCCTGCTCGTGCACGATGTGGTCCTTCAAATGCATCAGCAGACAAATCAACCACCCGTCGCTGTGAAGGGGCGCGTTGCCTACTCGGGCACGATGCGGTCCTTCAAATGCGTCAGCAGTCAAATCAACCGCCCGTCGCTGTGAAGGGGCGCGTTGCCTACTCGTGCACGATGCGGTCCTTCAAATGCGTCAGCAGTCAAATCAACCGCCTACAACTGCGAGAAATTGAAACATGCCTCTGACGTGCTGAAGCTCTTATCTCAATATGTATTAACGCTGCAAATTTTGGGCGCTATCTTTGGGAATTTTGATGCTTTCTTTTTCGTTTCCTGTCTCTTGCTCGGAGCAAACCAATCATTGCAAGTAACCAGACCATTTATGAATAAGCCGCTCTGCAGTGGTGACCGCTCTACTACTTCTAATTAACACTCTCCATTATACCAAATGGCCTCGTCTCCAACTAAGGGCCAGCTTTCAGCGCAGGGCTACGATAGTTAACATTATTTTGAAGGCCCTTCATTGCAATTAATAATAATTGGCCTTACGCTGACTACACATATCCTCCCCTGGCACTGGCTGCCCAGCACTGGCTGCCCATTACAGGCTGTTCAGCACTGGTGCAG
Source organism: Gammarus roeselii (assembly GCA_016164225.1). NCBI lineage: Eukaryota > Metazoa > Arthropoda > Malacostraca > Amphipoda > Gammaridae > Gammarus > Gammarus roeselii. The sequence goes on along the minus strand of SDVV010027035.1, from coordinate 9,577 downwards.
TGTTGGGCGGCACAAAACATTTTTTCGCTGCGGCTTGGCGCGACCTCAGCCAAACATGAACCAATTACCACCATGTGAAGCGTGCCTGATTGTTCAACACGCTGCTTTGGTCGGCCGCGACCTCAGCCAAACATCAACTAATTACCACCATACGTAACGTGCCTGTTAGATCAACACGCTGCTCTGGTTGGACGCGACCTCAGCCAAACATGAACCAATTACCACCATGTGTAGCGTGCCTGTTTGCTCAACACGCTGCTCTGGTCGGCCGCGACCTCAGCCAAACATGATCTAATTACCACCATGTGTAGCGTGCCTGTTTGCTCAACACGCTGCTCTGGTCGGCCGCGACCTCAGCCAAACATGATCTAATTACCACCATGTGTAGCGTGCCTGTTTGCTCAACACGCTGCTCTGGTCGGCCGCGACCTCAGCCAAACATGATCTAATTACCACCATGTGTAGCGTGCCTGTTTGATCAACACGCTGCTCTGGTCGGCCGCGACCTCAGCTGAACATGAACCAATTACCACCTTGTGTAGCGTGCCTGTTTGCTCAACACGCTGCTCTGGTCGGCCGCGACCTCAGCCAAACATGAACCAATTACCACCATGTGTGGCGTGTCTGTTTGATCAACACGCTGCTCTGATCGGCCGCGTGAATAAATTAATTATACAAACAACAAATGCTGTTACTCTTCAGAACCCAGCCATTGCCCTTGTTAGCAGGGTTTGGCGGTGCAAGTAATTGATAACAATAATCAAATATTGAACTTCAATAATCGAAAACTCTAACTGTTTTTGTAGTCGTTTGCTTGATCTGCAGGCCTAATAAATTAAACAGCCCCAGTAAAAGAGTGCCATTGTTTTTGTATAGGATAGGAGCGTACGCTTACTTCTTCATCAAATGAATGCGATGATAATGAACTATTATAACAATGAAGAAGGCTGTGATGAGGTGGTGGTGGGTGGAATGGTCTGATGTTCAATTAGCGGTGGGTGGAATGGTCTGATGTTCAATTAGCGGTGGGTGGAATGGTCTGATGTTCAATAAGCGGTGGGTGGAATGGTCTGATGTTCAATTAGCGGTGGGTGGAATGGTCTGATGTTCAATAAGCGGCGGGTGGAATGATCAGATGTTCAATAAGCGGTGGGTGGAATGATCTGATGTTCAATTAGCGGTGGGTGGAATGGTCTGATGTTCAATTAGCGGTGGGTGGAATGGTCTGATGTTCAATTAGCGGTGGGTGGAATGGTCTGATGTTCAATTAGCGGTTGGTGAAATGGTCTAATGTTCAATTAGCGGCGGGTGGAATGGTCAGATGTTCAATTAGCGGTGGGTGGAATAATCTGATGTTCAATTAGCGGTAGGTGGGATGGTCTGATGTTCAATTAGCGGTAGACGGAATGGTCTGATGTTCTGTTAGCGATGGATGGGATGGTCTGATAGGGAGCCCAGCGTTCGCGCTAGAATTATTTCCGCACACGCGCATTGTCGCCACTTCACTTCAGCTTACTGTTATACTTGTACTTCAACCAATGAATCGTTCAGTAAAGCAATAAAAAAAAATGCAGAAATGCGTAACGCGTTAATATGGTTTATTCCATCGCTCCAAGGTACAGGAGAAGGCGAAGCTCAAAAGAGCAGTGCCATCCGTACTCATGACTACGTCATAAATTTGATGTTATGGCGGTTGTGAGATGACTGCATGATTATCAAGAATGTCAATAATTGAACTCATCACAGCCTTGCGACTCCACACAACGTTCAGCAAATACGCCGGCGGCCGTCTCCTATAACGTGATGTGTATGTATGTGTGCACGCGTGCACGCGTGCACGCGTGTACGCGTGCACGTGTGCACGTGTGCACGTGTGCACGTGTGCACGTGTGCACGTGTGCACGTGTGCACGTGTGCACGTGTGCACGTGTGCACGTGTGCACAAATTTTATCTGGCTCGCTGCTAATTCTTTTCCGTGTGTAGCACGCTGTAGTAAGTTTCAGTAACAGTGTTCGGCACTAAAAAATAAGTCTTGCACTGACAACTTTAGGATTACAATTGCGTCCGACGTTGGTACTAGCACGATAATATTGGTGCCCGATATTGATATTTAATCGTTGCAAAACGAGCATCATCAATGACACCGGTCACCTTGGTTTAACGGGGACTGGAACGGAGACTGTTTCACATGAATAGCGCGGACCGGTGGTTTTGTCTTCGAAAACTGATTTGAGTAGTTTTCTATTATCATCGTTGATGGTTATTTCTTGCTAGGGCTTTTACTTTTTTTGATTTTTCACTCCACACACACACACATACACACCCTCACACACACACACACACACGCACACACACACACACACACACACACCCTAACACACACACATATACACACATACATATACACACATACACACATACACACATACACACATGCACACATGCACACATGCACACATGCACACATGCACACATGCACACATGCACACACACACACATACACACACATACACACACATACACACATACACAACTTGCCTTAGCAGCTTGTTCTATTTACCGCTGCGTGACCATAAACTGACCGACCTATCCTTCGCTCACTCGCCTGATGAAGGACACCCCACCCGGGCGTTACCAAGGACTGACTGACCCGTTCTTCGCCAACTCGCTTGAGGAATGACACCATGATGTGATCACGGACTGATTTACCCATTTTTTGCCCACTCACGCGGTGATTGACACCACGGCGTGACAATTCAATGACTGACCTATTCTTCACCCACTGGCGTGATGACCTACACCACGGCGTGACAATTCAATGACTGACCTATTCTTCAGCCACTGGCGTGATGACCTACACCACGGCGTGACAATTCAATGACTGACCTATTCTTCACCCACTGGCGTGATGACCTACACCACGGCGTGACAATTCAATGACTGACCTATTCTTCAGCCACTGGCGTGATGACCTACACCACGGCGTGACAATTCAATGACTGACCTATTCTTCACCCACTGGCGTGATGACCTACACCACGGCGTGACAATTCAATGACTGACCTATTCTTCAGCCACTGGCGTGATGACCTACACCACGGCGTGACAATTCAATGACTGACCTATTCTTCACCCACTGGCGTGATGACCTACACCACGGCGTGACAATTCAATGACTGACCTATTCTTCAGCCACTGGCGTGATGACCTACACCACGGCGTGACAATTCAATGACTGACCTATTCTTCACCCACTGGCGTGATGACCTACACCACGGCGTGACAATTCAATGACTGACCTATTCTTCAGCCACTGGCGTGATGACCTACACCACGGCGTGATCTTGGACTGACTCACCTGATCTATCTTTTGGCTCAATCTCTTTAACTTGCGCTTTCGTGTAGTTACAGAACATATTTTGTTCCCTTCAAGCCTATTTGTGACCTGTAATTCCGTGCGAACTCTTACAGACTCTAATGTTGGTTTTCTAATCACTGGCAGGTCGTACAAACCTTTTCAACTCCTCACACTTAAGCGGTCACATCGGTTAGGCCCACCTCTCCAGAGGTGCCTTCATGGCCAGGGCCTGAAGCCTCCAAGCTCAATATCCCAAAGTTTATCTTCGGGCCTGTAACCCACACGCTTCGGCATCCAGTCTCCAATGACCTACTCGTGATCGGCCCCGAAAAGGTCCGCATGTTGGCCTCGACGTGTCCGTAAGGACCGCCGCAGCCTCTTTTTCAGCTTGTCAGCCAAGATGGCGCGCCAGCAAAGCTCGTCAGACACGAGGTATTAAATTAACAAACTTTAGGGATGTCGTCACAGATGCCGGAGAATATTTTGCTGGCGAGGTAATTTTTTAGTGGGTGAAATTGAGAACGCTTTGGAAAAGATCAGGTCAAAGTTGCAGGTGCGAGGAACCTGTGCTGGAGAATGTTAGTACGCGGAGAAGAGAGAAAGATGGAAGTGCAAAATTTCTCCTACCCCAGGAACAGTTAGCATAGAACGAGAAAATATTTATTTTCTCTAATGATTTTTCATAATTACTTATTCAGTAGGTAAAACAAGTTACTTGGAAGAAACAGTTTACATGCGAGTAATTTACATACCTGAATACTATGAAGCGTACTTGTATCCTCATTTTTGTCGCCGTACTGCGGGTTACAGCGTAGCTGCCACCTGTTCCATAGCTGCGGTGATGCCCGTTTCTCGTGTAGGGACATTATAGGGACATTATTAGCATGTTGCGGCCACGTCAGCCTGATGGCAGTTCGTTGGAGTAACATGTTATCTTCACCGCCAGGGGATGCACTATTTGTGCCTTATTATGAACCCACCAAAGGAACTTGACAAAAAGATTTTCGAACCTCAGGATGTTTCCGGTGTTTGACAAATGTGGAACACGCTCGATTTTTCGTATTTTCAAAGGCAATTTATTGACAATTGATCGGCTTTGCAAGTGAAACTGTTGAGAACCGTTGCTAGCTTTTCAATCCTTGCCTGGATTCTCACAGTCTCTTGCTTCAAACTTTCACTGATATTAACCGACTCCCTTCCAGTATTGCCCATACGTTGATGAGCACGAACCTTTCAAATGATCTCTGGATGGAGTACAACCTCAGAGCTATCAGCTGGAATAATTCGTTTCATTTGCCTCTTCGGTCTTAGATGTGAAACTCCTTTGAACCGCAAATAGTCTTTCCAAATCATTCCGATTGTGTGGGATCTAGAGAGGAGAACAGTAGTCTCACTGTGGGGATACATAGAGGAGAACAGAAGTCTCACTGTGGGAATCTAGAGAGGAGAACAGTAGTCTCACTGTGGGAATCTAGAGAGGAGAACAGTAGTCTCACTGTGGGAATCTAGACAGGAGAACAGTAGTCTCATTGTGGGGATCTAGAGAGAAGAACAATAGTCTCACTGTGGGGATCTAGAGAGGAGAACAGTAGTCTCACTGTGGGGATACATAGATGAGAACAGGAGTCTCACTGTGGTGATCTAGAGAAGAGAACAGTTGTCTCATTGTCGGGATCTAGAGAGGAGAACAGTTGTATCACTGTGTGGATCGAGAGAGGGGACCAGTAGTCTTACTGTGGGGATCGAGAGAGGGGACAGAAGTCTCGCTGTGGGGATCCAGAGAGGAGAGCAATTGTCTCAGTGTGGGGATCCAGAGAGTAGATCAATTATCTCACTGAGGGGATCCAGAGAGGAGAGCAATCAACTCACTATGGGGATCCAGAGAGGAGAACAATCAACTCACTGTGGGGATTATTTGCTCCTTATGAGTCAGCATCGTCCTTTTATCTCTTCATAGAAAGGTCCACATTGATCAAAATAAATTTCTTCTGCCGCTAGCCTCAACCTTTGTAATTTGCTCGTCGAATGAAGTGGTGGAGTGCTGCTCTGGACTAACAACAACTACAACAACAACTCAAACGACATTGACGACGATAAGACGAATTCAGTTTAACTTATTAGTGTAAATGTAAGAAGGAAAACATTGATAATGGTTAAAGACTGACAATGGCAGATGTTCCACCCGACTATGAAAGTCATCGAGGACTTCTTGGCTTGTTTCAAGTTTCAAATTTACCAAATCCTGAAAGCCGCAAAAGATGGTGAGCGAGAACAGCGTCATTGCTGGGATCGTGCTTAGCAAGAAGCGTGATCATGCAAATCCAGCAGAAAATAAAATCAAGAAGTATAGTAGAGGCAACTTACGACGAGTTGATTACAACTCTGCCGACAATATTCTCGATGCAGAAAGCTACAATTGGTGCCTCTGCATGTACAGTTACAAGGAGAAAGCAACGGGTCAGCGAGACGATCGAGAGTTACGCTCAATCCCTCAACAAGTTGGGGAGCAAGTGTGAACACAAGGAATGCTGCAGGAGAAGACTCCTGCGTGACCTATCCATCGCAGGATTACGACCTACGAAGTTAATCACAGCACTGATCACGGAATGTGACGAGAAGAGCTTCGAGGATACCGTGACGAGAGCAACAACACTCGAACACATATCGGAAGACGTAGAAGACATCGACTCGGTACGTTTAGGGGAGAGAGTGTACCAGAAGAAGCCTCAACACTCACCAAGAGCGGACCGCCACACTTAAGAATTCAAGGAAAAACATGGAAACGACAAGTTGGCGAAGCAAGTGAATGATAAGTAAGTTCGGATAATGTGTACCGCAAAAGGTAAGCACTTGGCGTAAGAGTACATTGAACTCAAATTAAAGTATAACAAGTGGAGAAAAAGGGGCATGTGGTAAAAACATGCAGATCTGAATCCCACAACAACGCCCGAAACAAAGCAAATCACATCGCCGAAGTGGACTGTTGCACTGAAGAGAGAAAGGTGCTGAATTACTTCAAGGTGAAGAGGATCGGAAGCACACCCTCAACCTGGATTCACAAAGAGCCACGACAGATGAAGTTTAGACATCGCTTTAACGAACTACGGGAAGCGGAAGACTAGTGACCCCGGATCAAGGACCATAAGCGGATCCGTCAAGCGGAAAAGGACGGTTACGTACGCGGAGGCAGTGACAGAGCAAAGAAGCCTTGGGTAAGCAGTGACAGGAGTAGATAGTATACGGGGATTTTTACATAACATTTCATAGGCGCGACACATGCAACCTTCGACTCAAGTTGGCGTACGGCGTTTCACGCAAAAACGGGGAGCGGAGGGCGTAGAATAGGACGGGAGTCAGTGAGCGGATAGACGGATAGCTTATACATGTTAACAGGTTATATATTAACATAAGGGTATTAGTATTTCAATGCTTGGGTACGTTTGGTCACTAACTGTGGCTCGTTACATATATTTATACGATTTTTTGGGGGTTCCACGAGTACTCCTCTTCGACAAAAAATGGTTGCGCTCCTGGATATAATGATGCAAGGAACAATTTTTTTGGGGTCGTACGAGTACCCCCCTCCCCCCCAAGTCAGCAAAAGTTGGTTGCGCTCTCGGATATAGCGCCAAGGAGCAATTTTGGTTTATTCGGGCCAATGTAATTGTTAGGAAATATGTTATTTCTTAGTGTGTCCGACTTACTCGCTGTATATCTCGGACATAGTAGTTGTATGTTAAGACAAATTTCTCTCATGATCAAGTTAATTACTGTAGGTACAGACAGAGCACCCGGGACGGGTGTGGGGCAGGATAGGAGAGAAGAGAGGTTCCTGGATATAAAGATACCAGGAGCAATATTGTGTGAGTCGGTCAATGTAATAGTTAGGATGCATGTTATTTCTTAGTGTGTCCGACTTAGTCGCTGTATATCTCGGACATTTTAGTTGAATATTAAGACAATTATTAAGGGTGGTCAAGATAATTACTGTAGGTACATACAGAGCACCCGGGAATGGGGGGAAACGGGTAAGGGAGAAGGAAAGGGGAGGAGAGTCAGGCGTCTAAGTAATGCAAGGAGCAATTTTTTATAGAGACCACCCGGGAGTTGAGAGTGGGTGGTCCGAATATATCTGTGACATTATCCTTGTAGGTTTATTTAGTTCTATTCTACTTCATTGCTTTTGGGGTCTGTAGCCACATAGAGACAATTACTCAGGTAGGTCTCAATTTGGCTAAGCCAATTAGCAATTTTATCTCTAGATGTGTGGTCGTTACGAGTTTTTGAAAGAAAATGACGGTATACAATAGGACAGGCTGATAGTATAGGATGCATTTCAATATTTTTTTTTATATCGTATTATATAGTTTCACAGGCCCTTCTGTTATTTCAATGATTGTTATATTGATCGCACATATTTGTTATGTCATTGGGATAGAATCTTCTATAAAGCTCCTGGTTCGATTTCAATGGTTTTTTGTCTGTATTACTGATGTGCGTACGTGGTATTTTAGAGCAAAATTTGATATTCATTATAAAATCCCCTTGTATGGATATATTTTCAGATACATTCAGTGAAGCGCACATTCGTTCACGATTTCTTTCAGATGAGTTTTTCTGTGGATAATCAGACAAGATTATTATTTATACGTAATTTATTTATAGTTAAAGATACATTGCTTTACATATTTTCTCATGCTATCGACAATTTCATTATGGAATCTTCATTTTACGTCTGGGGCTATAGTGATATACGTTCACGCATTTGCGATACATATTACAGGTGGACAATCAAACATGGTTTATTATATATATATATATATATATTTGATTTACATAGAAACACTTACATCATTTTTAAGGGTCGTTTGCACTACGTTTCAATGCATTTTTTCAAAGCCTATTTAGTTGGACAATGCGAAAAGATTATTGTTATAATTTATGTGTATGATTTATATAGGAGCTTATAAGGATTTTTTCATTTTATGAACATGTACAGGATAAAACCTGTTGGTGTGGAAGTGCTTTCATCATTACAAGTAAAAGTATACTCGTAAGGTAATATTTTCTGCCACAAGCACTGAACGATAAGGATTTATTGTAGGTATTACCTTGTGTTATGTATTCTTAATAATGATCGCTTGATTATTGTTGAATTTGTTTTGTTTTTGCAATTTTGAATAATTATCTCATACAGTTACAGAAATTTAGGATATTTTAGGTTTGCATCATCCACACTATTTCAGGCATAATTGGTAGGTTGTTGCATCAATGTGGTATTTTTATATGTATATATGACATTTTGTTACGATTGAGCCATGGTTACTTTAACCCTTAGCGCTCCGATGTACTTACTCCAGCAGTAACTCCTTCTATTGTTTTCTTTGTTATCGGACATAAAGAAATCTATTATATAAATAGATGACTGTTTTAGTCCTTCAATACTAGTTTCATGATGAAAACTTCTGGTGGGGTGCGGTTTTTAAAATAGTAGAAATAAGTTTTATGAAGAATCCTGTGGAGGGAGTTCATATGTATATATCAATGACTGAAAACCGTGTATAGGTTAGGTTAGTTTTTTGATGGGCGTGAATATCATGTGAAAGGGTCTAGAATTTTATCAAATCAAAAATAAAGAATCATATGAAAAAAAAGAGCAAAAACATTCAAACAATGATGAAATTGTAACTGAAAACAGGCGAAATTTGCTAGATCAAAATTGGAAGAGCGTATCAAAACAACAAAGGAAGTATCAAAATGTACAGAGATGTGGAGATAATTGTTATTCATTGTATATATATCAATGACTGAATACCGTATAAAAGGTTAGGTTGGGTTTTTGATGATATACTAGATCAGATATGGATGTGTGTATCAAACTGCAAAGGATTGATCAAAATATAGAGAGATGCGGAGATATTTGGTATGCATTGTATATATCAACGACTGAATACCGTACATAAGGTTAGGTGAGGTTAGGAAAGGACGATTTACTAGATCAAAATTGGATGTGTGTATCAAACTGCAAAGGATTGATCAAAATGGAGAGAGAGATGCGGAGATATTTGTTATGCATTGTATATATCAATGACTGAATACCGTAAATAAGTTAGGTTAGGTTTTGGATGATTTACTAGATCAGGATTGGATGTGTGTATCAAACTGCAATGGAGTGATCAAAATTCAGAGACATGTGGAGATATTAGCTAGGCATTGCA
>SDVV010027034.1:0-12164 GCA_016164225.1 Gammarus roeselii | reverse complement strand
TATCTAGGTGCATTGTCAGAGTATTTGGTCTTCACGGCCTTCGCCTAATGATCCCTGTGTTGGCCAGAGAGTATCTAGGTGCATTGTCAGAGTATTTGGTCTTCACGGCCAGCGCCTAATGATCCCTGTGTTGGCCAGAGAGTATCTAGGTGTATTGTCAGAGTATTTAGTCTTCACGGCCTTCGCCTAATGATCCCTATGTTGGCCAGAGAGTATCTAGGTGCATTGTCAGAGTATTTGATCTTCACGGCCCTCGCCTAATGATCCCTGTGTTGGCCAGAGAGTATCTAGGTGTTTTGTCAGAGTATTTGGTCTTCACGGCCTTCGCCTAATGATCCCTGTGTTGGCCAGAGAGTATCTAGGTGCATTGTCAGAGTATTTGGTCTTCACGGCCTTCGTCTAATGATCCCTGTGTTGGCCAGAGAGTATCTACAGTAGGTGCATTGTCAGAGTATTTGGTCTTCACGACTCTCGTCTAAATAAGACAGTATAGGAACAATGTATCTAGATAGTGTTTGGTTTACCATTAGTAAACTTTGATAAGCGCGACTCACACGAACGTTGATGCTCACATGCTCGTGAGCGATGAAGGAGCGGCTCACGAGTAAGGCTGACGTGTTTCGAGTCTCGCAGTTGCTGAACAAACTATAAACGGCAAATTAGATTTTTGACGAGGCATTTAACAAATAAAATGTATATTTTTTAAACATCAATTATTTCCAATTCGCCCTATTTTCGTTTACAAACTACTCGCTAAACAGCAACAAAAAAATATTCATTCAACAGTAAGTTGTGTGGAAGTTTCATTACGCACCCGGGATGGAAATGTCGATTTTAATCCCAGTCTCGTGCTGTCGGAAACACTAATCGTGAAACACTAATCGTGCTGATCGTGAAACACTAATCGAGCTGATCGTGAAACACTAATCGTGCTGATGAAACAAAAACCGTGCTGATGAAACACTAATCGTGCTGATGAAACACTAATCGTGCTGATGAAACACTAATCGTGCTGATGAAACACTAATCGTACTGATGAAATTCTAGTCCTGCTAATGAAACACTAATCGTGCTGATGGAACACAAATCGTACTGATGAAACTCTAATCGTGCTAATGAAACACTAATCGTACTGATGAAACTCTAATCGTGCTAATGAAACACTAATCGTGCTGATGAAACACTAATCGTGCTGATGAAACACTAATCGTGCTGATGAAACTCTAATCGTGCTAATGAAACACTAATCGTGCTGATGAAACACTAATCGTGCTGATGAAACACTAATCGTACTAATGAACACTAATCGTGCTGATGAAACACTAATCGTGCTGATGAAATACTAATCGTGCTGATGAAACTCTAATCGTGCTGATAACAGAAATCATGAGTGTCAAATGGCCCCAAAGCGTCACCCTGTTTAGTCTAGATGGAATTCACTGCAACGTTTTTTAACCAACTCCTCTTAGCTCTCAACAGTTTCTAATATCACGTAATAAATCCTTACACCTGCTAGCAGCTCCTAACAGCTCTTAATAGTTCCCAACAGCTTTCAACAGCTCCTCTTAGCTTATAACAGCCACTGAGACCTCTTAGAGCTCCTGCCAGCTATCAACAACTCCAACAGTTACCATAAGCTTATGACAGCAACCAACAGCTTCTATCAGCTCCAAACAGGTCCTACCAACTAGTCACAGCTCTTAACACCACAGTCAGTAATGTAATAATCGTACTAGGGTAGTCCTACGATTGTCGTACGACGGAGGTAGTAGGCCGGGAAAACGTCACCGTCTTCCAGTTCGGCAACTCAGTCATTGAGTTGGGCGGCAATATTTGAGAAAGGTCCATCAATGTCAATTTAAATGATAAAATTAAAATTTTCCTGTACGAACGGCTCAGTCGAACAATCTTATCGGTCGTACGCTCATCGCAGTCGTACGGTCACTTCAGCTATGCGACCACGTCAGTCGTACGACCATCTCAGTCTATTAACATCCGTCGTACAACCACCTAAGTTGTGCGACCACCTTAGTTGCCCCCCATCCGTCGTACGATCACTTTAGTCGGGCGGCCACCCCAATTGTGCGACCACCTCAGTCATGCGACCACCACAGTCGTGTGACCACCTCAGTCGTGTGACCACCTTAGTCATGCGACCACCACAGTCGTGTGACCACCTCAGTCGTGTGACCACCTCAGTCATGCGACCACCACAGTCGTGCGACCACCTCAGTCGTGTGACCACCTCAGTCATGCGACCACCTCAGTAGTGCAACCACCTCAGTCGTGTGACCACCTCAGTCATGCGACCACCTCAGTAGTGCGACCACCTCAGTCGTACGACCACCTCAGTCGTACGACCACCTCAGTCATGCGACCACCACAGTCGTGCGACCACCTCAGTCGTGTGACCACCTCAGTCGTACGACCACCTCAGTAGTGCGACCACCTGCCATACGGCCACCTCAGTCGTGCGACAACCTCGGTCGTGCGACCACCTTAGTCGTGCTACCACACAGATATGGCGGTCCAAACAGAAATGGGCCCTCAAAATATTTCGAACAGACAGGCTCTCCAAGGCACTCCGCCTGATCGCAGAATTCTAAGAGCCTTGGAAGATGTTCCTGTTTGGGATAGTGTGCGATTTATTTTCCTAAAGCTTAATATACTAAGTTAACTTTGATATGCAAGTGTTGCCCATGTGTTCGATAGTTGATATTGTAATTGTTTCTAGTAAAGTCCAGCATGATAGTGAATGAGAAAATCTTTGACGAGGAGCAGCTGCAATCTCCTCAATCAACTCTAATAGTGTTACCTGACTGTTACCTGCCTGTTACCTGCCTGTTACCTGCCTGTTACCTACATGTTACCTGCCTGTTACCTGCCTGTTACCTGCCTGTTACCTGCCTATTACCTGCCTGTTACCTGCCTGTTACCTGCCTGCTACCTGCATGTTACCTGCCTGTGACCTGCCTGGAGGCCGTTATTTGCTTATGTTTACAAGTGTTTACAAGTGTAGGACGACAACAACAAGACTATTGGCCCAAACTAGGTGGCCTTGTGATAGCAGGAGGGATAGTTCTGGAGTAGAAAGTCTAAGAGGCCTATTGGCCAAAACTAGGTTGCCTTTTGATAGCAAGAGGATTAGTTTTGCAGAAGAACGTCTATGAGAGCTTCGTGAGCCATTTCGGTTTATTTTATAACAACAGGAAATGGAACGGTTTAGCTATTTATCGGCGAATTATGTAGAACTTATTGAGCCGCAATTTGAACGTTTCAATTGTATTGCTATTTCCAACGTCCGCTGGAAGTTTGTTCCATTCTTCGACAACTCTATACATGAAGAAATTGCGCGTGATATCGAAAGAGAAACGTTTCCGAACGATTTTGTATCCATTGTTCCTAGTCACTCCGTTGTATCTAGACTGAAAAGGCTCTCTCGGTCGACGTTTACCTTACCCTTCATAATCTTTCACACTTCTATCATGTCGCCTCTGACTCGACGTTTCTCTAGCGAATAAAGATTGAGTTCTCGAAGCCTGTCTTCGTACAATTTATTCCGCAGCGAGGGATGAGTTTGGTAGCTCTACGTTGAACCTTCTCAAGTTTAATATCGTCTTTCCTAAGGAATGGAGACCACAGTTAAACGGAATACTCGAGTTACGGTCTAACAAATGCATTAAATAACTTGAGCATACTGTGTTGGCTTTTGTTCGAGATAGTGCGGGATATCATACCTAGCATTTTGTTGCCTTTCTTGGCAGCATCGTTACATTGCTTGCTGCTTTTTGAGTCGTTACTTATGATGACACCTAAATTTCTCTCTTCGGTGACGGGAATGAGTTTCTTTTCAGATATTTAATATTCGTGCTTGGGTTTATGAGGACCTATGTGCATTACTTTGCATTTGCCTACATTAAATTTCATAAGCCAATTTTCTGACCAATCAACAATTTTGTTCAAGTCTAGTTGGATCTGCTGACACTCTAGTTCAGTTTGCCCTTTTCTTCCGATCTTAGTATCGTCTGCAAACTTGCTAATGTTTGCGAGTACGTTGCTATCGAGATCGTTAATGAATATTATAAAGAAAACTGGCCCTAACACGGATCCTTGAGGCACGCCGCTTGTAACATTACCCCAGGAGAAGGAAGCTCCGTTAAGCACAACTCGTTGCCGTCTGTCCGTAAGCCAGCATTTTATCCAGTTGTTAAGCTCGCCTCGAATACCGATGCTGTGCAATTTACTAATTAGGCGCTTGTGGGGGACTTTATCAAAGGCCTTTTGAAAGTCAAGGTAAATGATATCGATTGGAGATTTTGTGTCGGGAATTTCGTTTATATTGCTAAAAAATAGTAGCAGATTTGTAAGACAGGAACGGTTGTGTCTAAAGCCATGCTGGGAGTCGCCAATCAATTTGTTTGATTCTAAGAATTCTGTAATTTTATCCGTTATCAACCTTTCCATCAACTTGGGGTAACATTGGCCTCTTTCCATTTATTGGGGCAGGTGCCATTTGTGAGAGATTGGGTGAAAATGTTTGATAAATATTCGGCGATTTCGTTTCTAGTCTCTTTTAGAATTCTAGGATGAATTTGGTCTGGAACTGGAGATTTGGGGACTTTGAATTTATCTATATATTTAATAACTTCAACGGGGTAAAAGTTCACAGTGGTGATAGCTTCAATTGGTTTTGCCGCTATAATATCCCCAGGATTAGGAATATCCTGATTCTCTAACGTAAATACAGAGCAAAAGTATTCATTAGGTGGAGCACTTATTTTGGTGTCGTCCGTTCCTAGCTCACAAACATCGTTCTCGAGAGGACCTATAACAGATTTTTTCGCTTGAAATATGACTAAAAAATTGTTTCGGATTGGCTTTGGCAGTGGCAGCAATTTTATTTTCATAATCCTTCTTCTCACGTTTAAGGACTCTCTTTAGATCTCGTCTGCTAATTTTGTATTCATTTTTTGCTACGTCGTGATGTGGATGTCTCTGCTTTATCGAATGCTTTGCTTTCTTTCATGAATGAAGGCGCTGCAATTCTCCTTTACAGTACTTGGGCTGATAGGCTGCTGTTCGCCTGTTTTTGCGCGGGATATGTTCATGTTCGATATTTTTAAGTGCAGTGAAGAATGTTGTTGTCGTACTGAACCTAACTATTGACACGTAAGGAATTAAATTAGTTCCCATGCACAAATTTTACGAAGTTTACTCCACAATGAGCTCATTATTGGGGATGAATCAATAATTCAGAAATCTTGATATGGCATGATTTCTCAATTAAGTTATTTGAAATGCTTTGAGTTACATATTTATATGCATAATATTGCGTAGAAGAATTCGTTTAATTCGTTTTTTTTTTGCGTCATTTTACACTGGCAATAAGTTTATCTTAATGGCTCATCTTCGCGATCCTCCCATCGACACTAAACAACATCCAAACACGCATGGGACGGCTTTGGATTAGTCCAATTTGAAGAGCTATTGGTTGATGGATCTTGGTTTGTTATGTAATTAAATCATATCTGTTGGAAATATTATTACCGCATGTGCCTCAGAATAGCCCTCAGAATAGCCCTCAGAATAGCCCTCAAATAGCCCTCAAATGAAAAAGACCCTTACATCTTGGCAACGTATAAGTGCTTTGCAAGATTGACTTACATTTGATATATCGGGTATCTTGTACTGCTAGCTTGCGAAAGGACCTTCAACAACGGACGGACTCAGAGTAAAGGGTAAGCAAGAGCCTGCGCCGCTATGTACTGTTTATTGGCTTTGTTCACGTGTTCCAGACTGCTTCAGTTTGGATCAAGTTTAACCCATCGTAGCCTTCGTACCGCTCTATGCCTGATCGTCCTTTTTGGATAACTGTCCCTGCAAGATATGTTCCTCGTACACGATGCTCGCTCGGTTCATCACTCTCGCTCACCACTCGTGCCCTTGCCCTTCTTGTCACGTCTGACCACGTCCGACATAGTTCCCCCCCCGTGGGGCTTTCCTGTTCCTTCAGTATGTCTTCAACACGTGTCCATTACGCCGAATTTTTATCAAACATTTCGTTTCCCCTAAATCAAGTCACTTTTGTCCCTCTCTCCTGCTTCTTCCATTTCGTCCTCCCCCATCCCTCCACTCGTCTCCTTCGCTTTTCTCTGACAAATCTGACTGTCTCTGCTCAGTGTTGCTGGCCCGTCTCTGACAAATCTGACAGTCTCTGCTCAGTGTTGCTGGCCCGTCTCTGACAAATCTGACAGTCTCTGCTCAGTGTTGCTGGCCCGTCTCTGACAAATCTGACAGTCTCTGCTCAGTGTTGCTAGCCCGTCTCTGACAAATCTGACAGTCTCAGCTCAGATTTGCTGGCCCGTTTCTGACAAATCTGACACTCTCTGCTCAGTGTTGCTGGCCCGTCTCTGACAAATCTGACAGTCTCTGCTCAGTGTTGCTGGCCCGAAAACTGTACTTTTGAGAAGAAACACTTTCCTGGCTTTTCTACAATCGAGTCGAGTTTATTTTCAAATTTGTGCCCTTGGGCTGGAAGAATCGGCGACCTTTTCGATGAGGCACGTTTCCAGCTGTTTCATCCTTTAACAAAAGATAAAAGCGATTGAACGCTTTGCAGAAACATGATGTTTTTCTACAGCGCTGTCTCTATAGCTCGGGAAATTTTATTTTTTCCCCTTTGTCAAGTGAGACAACAGTCCACTGAATTTGTTTAGCTGTTCGGACGATATTGAAGACGAATATTGGCCTTTGGTATGATAAAAAATATTTTTCATGATTAATCAACTTCTTGATTGGTGACGTCTTCCCAACAAGCAATATTAAAAATGAAACAAAAACTGGCAACGGAATTTGTAATTTGGCTTCTATAAAATTTTGTTGCGCACGCTTAAGAAACTTGAAGCCCAAAGATTGTATATGCTTAAGTCAGTGTAAATATTCTTCAGAAGCCCTTGTTATCAAACTTTTTTTTTAAACGATAAACTTGACACGGGCGTTGTTGCAGAGTTAAAATTTTCCGGACACCAGCAGAGCGCTTCGAAATTAAAAAAAACCATCAAGGGCTCTGCTCTAAATTACAAATATTTTTATTGAAAATACTGTCTATGTTGGCTTAACCTTTACAAACGTCGTACAATAATATGCTTAAATTATTTTTCGCTCCATATATGTTTGCTGGAACAAAAGGCATGGCTCGACGTTAAAAGAATTAGACTAATACATAGATGAGTTGGTTGGAATAAAAGGCAGCAAAAGCAAGGCAGATGTTTAGGATACTAATAGTAACATGAAACAACAAACGGGTTCTACAATTTCATTTCTACGAGTCTCGCAGTTCTTGGCAATGGTTCATTCAAATGGAAAACCATATTATTAAAATGCAGCACAAACTACAGTTACTTTCCGTTAAACTGTTTTAAATGCTGGACAGCATTACACTGGGAAGATGTGACTGGGAAGCTGTGAATAGGAAGCTGTGACTAGGAAGTTGTGACTGGGAAGCTGTGACTGGGAAGCTGTGACTGGGAAGCTGTGACTGGGAAGCTGTGACTGGGAAGCTGTGACTGGGAAGCTGTGACTGGGAAGCTGTGACGACTGGGGTGATCTGAGACTGGAAAGCTGAGACTGGGAAGCTGTGACTTGGAAGTTGTGACTGGGAAACTGTGAACATGAAAGAGTAGGAATATAAAAGAATGCCCAGAAGAACTATGACCATAAATAATGAAGAAAGGCCTCCCTGCAAACTCAGACAGATCTGCTATGAGGCTCAGGGTGTGGAATGGATGGATGGCTGTGTTCTGCTATGAGGCTCAGGGTGTTGGAATGGATGGATGGCTGTGTTCTGCTATGAGGCTCAGGGTGTTGGAATGGATGGATGGCTGTGTTCTTCTATGAGGCTCAGGGTGTTGGAATGGATGGATGGCTGTGTTCTTCTATGAGGCTCAGGGTGTTGAAATGGATGAATGGCTGTGTTCTGCTATGAGGCTCAGGGTGTTGGAATGGATGGATGGCTGTGGTTTTAGACAAGTAACTATTGAACGCTTCAGAGCAACACAATTGAATTCTGATCATGAAATTAAAAAGGAGTCATCGAATGGGCAACAAAATGTCCGTGTTATCGAGAAACAGGGAACCTTAATATAGACGGAGCTGAACGCATCGCTGCTTTGACCAGTTCATCACCAGTTTTCTTTTTGTGTCCTAACCCAATCTGATCCTGGCAACCCTTTTCCTCAACGCATCAATAGCTTCCTCAGTTCATCACCAGTTTCCTATTTACCCGAACATAATCTGATCCTACAACCCTTCACCGCAACGCAATATTGCAGAGGCGGTAGTGTCCGAAAAAGCACAGGGTGTCGAGGGAAGAAAAAATGCTGCAGACAGCCGAAGACAGGCTGGATGAAGGAAGGACGAAGTGGAGGAAACATGGCAAGGGGACATTATATGTGTTCGGGAGCTCTCGCATTTCATTCACAATGGAAGATGGTTGAGGGCGAGGCAATATCAGTGGTGGTGATACTCTGCTATGGAAACAGTGAGGTTAGACATGGTGAGAAACTGTTATTGAGAATAAGAAGAGGCAGAAACAATACAGGAAGAATTATTTGTGGTTCAGGTAAGGCTCAGAGGTTATGTTGGGAAGTTGTGCACTCATTGTATTCTTTTCGAGTGCAATGTAGGACTTGTTCCCCTTCCCCTCCCCGATAGTACGTTGACTGTTTTCACGTTCAGTGTAACATACACATCACCGACTAGATACCAAGATCGCGAGCAAGCACTTGTTTCTTACCCTAGTAGCCTACATCATTTGTTGCGGTTTGACCTTGTTTGTATGCAGTCGTAGACGCTGCACAGTAATGGCATTTGGTCGCAGCATATTGCATGAATCTGGAACTAGGCTGTCTTGCAGCGGCTGGATGTGAAGTTTGATCTTAGAAGTTGACGAAGAGGAAATAACATATGAGCAATAAGACTATTTCAGATGACATATTCATTATTTACGCGACCGTGCAATCCATACTGATGCTATATATTCATTTAGAAGTTGCTGTTTGATCAAGACGTTGATTTACGAATTGTTTACTTCGCAATCAATGACTCACGTCACCGCTGCCTCGCGCCTGTTAGATCATTGATGAAAGTACTTGTACAGGCCTGATGTGTTCCACAGCCCTCACACCAAACACAATGATGGTTTGTCCTTGTTACTAAGTCAATACTGCACGTATGCAAGAACACGCAGGTTCTTTCACTTGCCTCGATGCATACCTGCATGAATTACCGATAAGCCTTCTTGAAATAAACCAACAGACTTTGAAATAAATGAATTGCTGGATGTTTTTTGATGCACAGTTATTAACTGATCCCGTGTCGTATCATTAATTAGGGAATCTCGTATCGTATCATCTAGTTGGCTGATCCCGAGTCGTGTCATTTAATTGACGGATTCCAAGTCGTGTCATGTAATTGGCTGATCCCGAGTCGTGTCATTTAATTGGCTGATCCCGAGTCATGTCATCTAATTGATTGATCCCGAGTTGTGTCTTTTAATTGGCTGATCCCAAGTCGTGCCATTTAATTGGTTAATCCTGCGTCGTATCATTAATTGGCTGATACCGAGCCGTGTCATCTAATTGGCTGATCCCGAATCGTGTCATTTATTTGACTGATCCCAAGTCGTGTCATTTAATTGGTTGATCCCGTGTCGTATCATTAATTGGCTTATCCCGAGCGGTGTCATTTAATTAGCTGATCCCGAGTCATGTCATTTAGTTGGCTGATCTCGAGTCGTGTCATTTCATTGGTTGATCCCGTGTCGTATCATTAATTGGCTTATCCCGAGCGGAGTAATTTAATTAGCTGATCCCGAGTCATGTCATTTAATTGGCTGATCTCGAGTCGTGTCATTTAATTGGTTGATCCTGCGTCGCATCATAATTGACTGATTCAGTATCAAACCATCAATCAAAACTGAAACAGAACAAAATCATATATATAAAGTTCTCTAGTGTAAATGTAACTCATTACCTAGTCAAGCAAGGCAACACAAGCATCCTTTGGAGTTCGTTCATTGTTATAATGACCGTCTGTAAAGAGCTGAGCCTATCATTACCGCTGTTAACAGCTGTTCTCTGTTCCTTGACTCGTTGTTAATGCGTTTGGGGGCTGGTATGACTTTAATGACTGTGTTTAATGGAGTTAACGAGATGCTCTTGCCATGCTGAGTCTAACTAATTTGCTCTGAGGATGTGTTCTTGCGCAAAGTGGTTGGAAATTTGGAGGACGAAGACAGGGTGAAACAGATAAAAACACAGATACAGACACTAGGCCGAATCTCCCCAAAAGGGGGTGGCCGATGGCAAGGCGCACCTCACACTCCTCTCATGCACTCAAACCTAAACAATCATAGCTCTTTAGCCCACTGATCTCGGAGTGCAGGAGTGCAATCCGAGGTCAGTGTCAGCAGCAGGGCTCGACAGTGTACCTGGCTTACAACTGCTGCGTCATAGTTACCAGCACCCTCCGCCACGACCATCCCGTTCTTCAACGAGACACCAAGGGCGGGAAAGCACAACAGGGCAGCGTCCATACTCATCCATTACCAACCATTGTCCACTCACACCTATCCATTGCGCGCTCTCCTGCTACCACTCACTTATGTGTCGACTTCCAACGCCTGCCCCGCGGGGTAATGCAGGAGCAATATTGCAATTATAAGTTTGTTGATGTTTATGCAGTGCCAAATATTATTGGACTTATTGTGACTGATCCCGAGTCGTGAGTCGTGATCATCCATGGTTGATCAGAGTCGTGTCCAACTATGGAGGATCCAACTATGCCGAGCTGTACTGATCCCGAGTCGTGAGTCGTGATCGTCCATGGTTGATCAGAGTCGTGTGCAACTATGGAGGATCCAACTATGCCGAGCTGTACTGATCCCGAGTCGTGAGTCGTGATCATCCATGGTTGATCAGAGTCGTGTCCAACTATGGAGGATCCAACTATGCCGAGCTGTGAAAAGTAATTGTTTGTAGCTTATGACATTAAATGGAATACTGTTCTTCTCTCGATGATGATATAATAATTCACTTGCGTTTTTATGTCGAGGGTGAGGCAATAGCATTTTGTTGTCGGAGGTGAGGCAAACATTTGTTTCGCAAATTTTCTCTGGATTTATATTGAGCACAATTACATTTTAGAATTCCGACCTTCGCGATGGTTTGTTGCCTATTGGTCATTTGACTTGTGTACGCAAATGTACTTGCCCATTCCATCGTATCTTGACATCCTTATGAGTTAAGAGAAGAGAAGGCATGAACTCTGGTTAGGATTAAACGGAGGCATTCCTGACCCTCAGCTGTGGTCATGCACTGTCGTTAGACAGGTGCATTCCTGACTCTCAGCTGTCGTCATGTACTGTCGTTAGACGGGTGCATTCCTGACCCTCAGCTGTGGTCATGCACTGTCGTTAGACGGGCGCATTCCTGACCCTCAGATGTGGTCATGCACTGTCGTTAGACGGGTGCATTCCTGACCCTCAGCTGTGGTCATGCACTGTCGTTAGACGGGCGCATTCCTGACCCTCAGCTGTGGTCATGCACTGTCGTTAGACGGGTGCATTCCTGACTCTCAGCTGTGCTCATGTACTGTCGTTAGACGGGTGCATTCCTGACTCTCAGCTGTGCTCATGTACTGTCGTTAGACGGATGCAGGCCGGACTCTCAGCTGCCGTCATGCACTGTTGTTAGACGGGTGCAGGCTTGACTCTCAGCTGTGGTCATGTCCTGCCGTTAGACGAATGCATGCCTGACTCTCAGCTGTGGTCATATCAGGCCTGCACCCGTCGCTAGACGGGTGCAGGCCTGACGCTCAGCTGCGGTCATGTACTGTCGTTAGACGGGCGTAGGCCTGGTGTTCATCTGGGGTCATGCACTGTCGTTAGACGGGTGCAGGCATCGTCGTATTGGTGCTTCTGTTTATTCGAGTGCTTTGCTTTCTTTTGCGACTGAAGGCGCTGCAATTCCCTTTTCCAGCACTTAGGCTGATTAACTGCTGATCGCCTGTTTTCCCGAGGGACATGATAATTTTCAATATTTTAAAGTGCACGCAAAATATTGCTTAACGATTGATTGACATCTTGTCCGAGGGTTAAATTTGCT
>SDVV010027033.1:0-12164 GCA_016164225.1 Gammarus roeselii | reverse complement strand
ATGACAGTGGCAGATATGACAGTGGCAGATTTTGAAGTGGTGGAAAATGCGTGTGGGCTGAATCATCGTTAGGTAGAAAGCACGTGGGATGAAAGATTTTTAGCGGTTATGACAGTGTCCGGCTATGACAGTGAGGTGAAGTGAAGTGGCGATAGTGCGCGTGTGCGGGAATAATTTTAGCGCGAACGCTGGGCTCCCGTTGTGTTATAGCTGGATGTAATGCACATGGCTGTGTTAAAGTTGATTGTTGATCGCACGATGAAATTGAAGTGTAAATCTCAAGCCACGTATTTGTTTATAACGGGTTCATGGACATTCATTATACAACTGAAACAAATTAATTAATCAGTTGGTGGGCTAGGGTAAACTTCTCAAACTACAATGGGCTCGCAAGACCAAACTCCTTCAACTACATTGAGCTTGCAATACCAAACTCTTCCAAATACAGTGGGCTTGCAATGCCAAACTCCTCCAACTGCAGCGGGCTCGGAAGGCTAACCTCCTCCAACTACAGTGGGCTTGCAAGGCTAACCTCCTCCAACTACAGCGGGCGAGCAAATCTAAACTTCTCCAACGAATAGAGCGTCGTCAGAGCTTTAGCGTTTCCACAAGCGCCGCAAATTTTTCGTAAATATTGCGCCGAATATCTCTGTCAACGACGTAAAAGTAATAGTAAAAACATTTACTTTTCGTCGGCGAAGTTATATATTATGACATACTTGCAACGAGTGAGAGGACGCGGTCACTACCCGGTCCTTCACTCCAAAAAAAATGAAAACCCATTCCAGACGATGGAAGTAAACGATTTATGATAATAATAAAAAGTCAAGATATATTGTGTGTGTGAGGATGTGCGGTTAAATTTTGACTTTGATGCCGTTTGCCATCATTGCTAGTGTTGGGCCCAAGGAGTGTACCCCCAAGTGGTCAAGGTAGATATATTAGCAGGACAGAAATAGACATCGTTTCATGAGCCGTTTCCTAAGATAGACTTTCGAGCAGATAGTACGTGGAAACACTTGAGTGCTTGGTTCATAGTAAAAGGGGGACTGAATGAAGGCTGGGTTGTCTCCCTGGCTGTTCAATCTCTAAATTACCTTGCTAGTTTCGACGAATCCGTCCGAGAAGCTTTCTCAACGATTACTAACATTTCTTTTTCAGATTTTTCGTTGAAGCAAGCTACTCTCCCAGTCAGTTCTGGGGGCTTAGGCATTCGCAAGGCGCAGGATATCGCTCTGCCCAGCTTCATCTCATCTCTGCACTCTGTCGGTCCCTTAGTCGAAGCCCTTCTGTCAAACGTTAACGTTTTGGCGCAGACTAACGAACTTCCGGAAGCAGTGCTGGCATGGAAAGCGGGGCATGGCGATGAAGCGATCGCACCAGAGGGGGACTGCTGCACTATCCAAAAGTCATGGGACAGGGAAGGAGTAACGGTAATTTTGGACGGTCTGTTACATGAGGCACATGATCCCAAAACTAAGACTCGTCTCCTGGCTGCTTCTTGTCACAATAGCGGTTCTTGGCTGGAAGTAATTCCTGCTGCCCCTCTGGGTACTTTATTGGACCCCTGACTCGCTTCGAATTGCTCTTGCGCTGAGAGTGGGTGCGCCGGTGTGTTATCCGCAGCTCTGCCGCTGCGGTCAGCGTATGGATGAGTCCGGCACTCACGCGCTCTCGTGCCTTTACAGCGGAGGTCGTCATCCTAGACATTTGGCTCTGAATGACATAATTGAACGAGCGCTACGCAAGGTCGGCCTTGGTACGATCCGCGAGCCAGGCATCGACCGAGGCGATGGTAAGCGACCTGACGGCGTTACAGTCTTCCCCTTCTTTAGAGGGAAAAACCTTTGCTGGGATTGCACCTGCGTGGACACCTTCGCAGCGAGTTACTTGCCTGGCACTTCTTTAGAGGCTGGCAGAGCTGCCAACGCGGCAGAGAACAAAAAAAGAAATAAGTATCAATCTCTTCGTGACCGCTACCTTTTTGAGCCCTTGGCTATCGAGACGACCGGCGTTTTTGGCAAAACCAGCAGCCTCCTGATCCACGACATCGGCCGACGGTTATCTGCCGCCTCTGGGGACCCTCGCGAAACGTTCTGGCTGAAGCAGAGGCTAGGACTGGCTGTGCAACGCGGCGAAGTTGGATGACGGGAGACTGGTGAAAATGGTGATGGAAGCTGAGGTGTGTGGACGTAGGCTTATAGGTAGACCAAAGTTTGGTTGGATGGATGGCGTGGAGCAGGCGCTAGGAAGTATAGACATAAGTGTGGAGGTAGCGATAAAGCCTGCAAGGGTAAGCAGGAGTGGAAAATGGTTGTGAAGGGATACGTTTTGACGCTGCCCTGATGTGCTTTCCCGCCCTTGACGTCTCGTTAAGAAAAAGTTGGATGGTTTTGGGTGGAGAAGAGCCCGGTTAGCACGACATAGCAGGGGTAAACCAGTTATCTGTCGAACCCAGCTGGTGACTGACACTGATGTCGGACCTCACTTCTAGCCCGAAGCGTGTGTTGCGGAGTCAAATGGTCAGACCTTTTTAGCTCATAAAGGTCAAGTTTGTTTGTGTGAGTGCCTGAGAGGGATGTGAGGTGCACCTTGCCGTCGACTTCCCCCCTTCCTGGAGGATTCGAGCTAATTTCTGTTTCTGGGCATGTTGAAAGAAAAAAACAAAAAATAGGATAAAACGATCAACATTGGAAACAGGTTCTTGAGGGAAAAAATGGTTTGTAATTTAGCAAAGGTGATTCGGACGAAATAAATCGAAAATCTACTCTGCTATTCGTCACTGATATCAATTGTAAGATGACCCTTGATCAACGGTGCAAACAACGGAAACCGTTGACAACTGGTGATATCAATTGAAAGCATTGATGCGCAAAAACAACAACCTTGGAATACTTATGTGGAAGATATTCGAAACATTGGTTAAAAATGCAACCTGCAACTCAGAATAACATGATGTTCGAAAAATGTTATTCCATTACATTTTGCCTGCTGTACTTCTATATATTGTTAGATGTTACATGTTCAGTGCCGATGTAGTAAATCGTATCTTCACTCTTTACTGCATGCTACTAGCCGGTGAATATTTCATGACCACAAATCTCTAGAAAATATAGCATAGGCGATTTAAGGCGCCACGATATACTTTGAGCCACCATCCAACCAAAGCAGCCAACGGCATCCTTTTCCCTCTACGCAGTTAGCAGCTGACATATTCCTACACAGATCGGCTTGCATGCATGTTTGCAATGCCCCGCCACTGCTG
This sequence comes from Gammarus roeselii, assembly GCA_016164225.1. Lineage (NCBI taxonomy): Eukaryota > Metazoa > Arthropoda > Malacostraca > Amphipoda > Gammaridae > Gammarus > Gammarus roeselii. Next base: position 8,899 of record SDVV010027033.1, on the reverse strand, counting down.
CCACCTCTACGATAGCGGTGACGGCGGCAGGTTGCCAGTGTCTGCAAGGGCTCTAAAATTCTAACCTATGTATAATGAGGGCCACCAAACAAATACTTGTACGAAAAGATGTGTATAATACAAAAATATTCAGTGCAGTCTAATGCTAGACAATTCACCATGATCCCCAGCAGACCAAAAATATTAAACTTTTTGGGAATTCTTTAGTAAAAATAGGCATTTTATGGGGAACTGATTCGTGTGATATTCAAGCACGATACAGCCGTAGAAATATATACCTTTCAGCTACACTTTGTGCAATGTTTCAGTTATGTTTCGCGTTTCGAGGTTAGGGCTATGGAGCTCAACAGCCCAAACAAAGCATCCCGGCCTAAAACGCAGTGTATTTGATAATCCACAATGTTTTGTGCATGAAGTGGATGCATTATTATGACATTGCCACCACTGTATACAACCTTTATATCAAGGCGACGTGTGGCAACACGTGAAATAAACTCTAGCATGTTCATTCGCTTATCCTGCCTCCACCCGCCCAACCTCTCCTCCCCGCCCCACTACTCGGTCATGACACACATCCTGTGAGCTACGTACTGTCTCTCCTGTCACGCACACAACCGTAAATACGATTGACAAACTAAGTCACGCAACCCTCGCTCTGTAAAAATTGTTTCCGTATCACAGTAAATAAGAGAGAAGACATCTTGATGCAATTCATGCCTTAGCTCTTCGGTAAATGTATGCAGAGAACTGCGAGTCCGTGTGTAGGTGTCTCTCCCCTCCCCTCCCTCTACACCAAGCCATGGCCATTACCAAACCCGTTTGACTTGCTTCTTGCAGTAAGTTGAAAAATTGTGTGTATTGGTTCACTTGTACCAGTCTGTCAAAGAGTTTGAAATGTTTTTCGTAAATTTATACACGTCATTTCCAGCACAAAATGCATAGAAAGATGCATGTCAAAAGTAAGCTCACGATGAATGTGTGAGCAACATGGCAACATTGCTCGCTCGCTTGTCGTGGAGTACACGAGTCGGTACTTTTGTTCGGCCAAGGTTACGGAGTGTATGTGCTATGCGGGGCCCAGTCCCTCTCCAGCCAGCATGGTGTGAATGTAGTGGTGGACGATGCTGCACACCATGTCATGGTTATTTCTCACAACAAACTTTGTTGTGCTTAATCGCAAGATGCTATTTGAAAGATGGTCTATCATTGGATCAACGTGAACATAATCCAGCGTGTTTTTATTCAAATTTTCTTTTGTTTTATGAATAATAATCAAAGTATTTGTACGTGAACAAACTTTTAGAACCATTATTGTAACATGAATGCTATTTTTTAGGCTCGTAATCAATTGCGTTGTTCCATATACCTGGCAAACGGTTACCAAAGAGGCAAACACTTATTCTCAAGCGACGGGTGCACCGCGGTTATGCGTTGCTGTCGAAAGAGCGCGTTCTTGCCGGTGTAGATGGTAGGACAGGCTGCAGTGAGGGTGCTAGACTTATGAAGCGCTGTTGCGTCGTTTTCGAATGCAACAGTAGGCGGCAAACGAACTGCTGATTAACGAAGCCACAGTTGACTGCTGTCTGCTGCTGCCCTCCACGACAAAAAAAACTCGTCGTATAACTCAAAATGAACTATTTCCTGTCCACAGATGGGTAATAATTTTAAACACAACAACAATAAATTGTTTTTCGTTGAATCTGTATGAATGCATGTATAGTTTTGTCATGTCTTGACCACACGAGTCTTATTTTTTTACGGTATTTACATCACAGCACATATGTGCCACTACTCATTCACACACCCGCCATAACATTGGGACAAAATAAATCCAAGCAACCAAACCTGTTACAACAAGCTCTGCCGTTTTCATTCTATACTTTTATTTGAACCCGAAAAGAGTCCTTTAGCGAAGAAAAATAATTCACTGTTGATATGCTGGCTAAGAAACCAAGTTGATTCGACTGTTACGCTGGGTTCATCCTGTATTTATTACTTAGGTTAGTTTTGGTTGATGTTCAAAATTGTTTCTGTCATTACCTATAACATACAACCCTGTCCAGCAACGCAAGTTTTCATGGTGGATTATATCGAACACGTCGAGGTACCGACTACACAATTACTATTGCCATGGGTTTTGCTTGGACGTGTTAAATTGGAGACACATGCTAGATAAGAAATAAATTGCAAACATTATGGAACAAGTGGCCAAATCAACAAAGATTGAAGATAGGCAACTGTTTGTTTAAGTATCTAGCGATGTTGATTAAAATTTGCATTGAGAAATTAAACATTTGTTTCTGTCATGATCCCAAACATACCTGACTGTTATGCAGCGAAGTGATGTAATTTTTGATGTTATTGTCTATGATTTAGCAACATATTAATGAAACATTCAGTTATTCGTATGGTTTTATTATACAACACACCACAGAATCTTGCAGGACCAAAAACAGTACGAACATATCTCTCTTAGCACAAGGAGGGAAGAAACAATAGATTAAATAATTTTCAATATAATATGTAAGCTTCTATCCATTTCTTTGGAAATGCTTTTTTTTTGTATATTTAGGTTCTCAAAAGGAAAGACATGACCATCCAACGCGTAGAATGGTCATGAAGATGAGAATCAACGCGGATAATGATTATTTCCCCTCCGTTACCACTCTCAATAAAAGTAGTAACACAGAACAAACTAGGCAATGCATTCACTTGGCGTGCCCTCAGGCTAGTCAACTCCGCACAACATACCGCCGAGACAGCGGGCCCTTGCAACCAGGGTCCACCAACACTTTCGTTAGTTTACCCTGCTTGCAACGCCACACTCAGACTAGGATGTATAGAGGTACTCTGTACTTTACGGTAGAGATATAACACATATAACATTGCAAACCCGTTGTTTAGATATCCAATGTGGCATTATATAACTGATTAACGTGACGATATAATGCATTTGATAAGCTGCACACAATTATTTAGCACATTGCTTGTTTTTGACAGTTTTGAAGCATGATGATCAATTGACTATCAAATAATCATGCATGAAGACTTTAGTCATTAGGATGAACTAATAAATTTTTCAGTGATAATGAATTAATTCAATCGCATAAATAATATAAATTCTACTTACGAGGACATTTACACAAAAATATGAGAACTGCAATGATTTATCACGAGGGTTCATTAATAAAAGAATCGGAGAGCGGAGATAAATTAGTATCACTAGAGCCAATGAGAAACAATCGCACAATTTTTTCTAGAGGGATTACAGTACATACGAGATGGCAGGGTATTATTCTAGTTGATTCATTTTTTACGTACCTGCAGACAAATGAGTTATTTATATGTCGTAGAAAACTAGATTCAGGCTTTGTGCTAACATCCATGTGCGTATAGCGATGAAATCTGTGGTCGCCTTGCTTGTTGAGTCCATCCGTGCATTCAGGGTAATCTGCGTGCTTTGTATCTTGCATCCATTCATACGTATCTAAAAAATTCTGGTCAATGATGCTAGGATTTAGTCTCAAAGCCTTTTAGGGTTTTAACTATTCGTGTGTATCACCTTTTCTTGAGTCTAGAGACCCTTCATCTAATCTTTAGCCCGAAGATGAGCCCTTTGAAAACATTGGTAAGCGTTCTAGCAAACTTACACATGTTTTCAGAGAACTGGTCATTCCAAACTTTATTACATAAATTGACGTAGTCTACGCTACAGCTCCTACTTTTTAGACAAACTTTACTATATAAATCAACGTAGTCCACGTTGTAGCTCTTGCTGTCAGGAGTACGCAATCAAAGTATTTCTGGAAGTGCGAGGACATAATGTCTATACCGAGACCAACATCGGGGCGTGCGTCTGAAAGCAGACCCCTAGTGCCTCAGTTTCATGCTCAGTCTATAACTAGGCCATAAAATACCGCGAAACGTAATGGGACCTGCCAGTAGCAAGTTGTCGTGTCATGCCGCGCCGGGAAAGTGGCGCCACTAGCGAGATCGGGTCTGAAAACCGGCAGGTTTCTCAGTAATTCTGGGCTGTATTTAATAGGCTCCGGGCAGGTACATTTTATTTTTCATTCCGTAAACGTCACACAAATAGAGTATGTAACAACATTTGTAATTTTTATATTACTCACTCACACATAATTTCAAATAGAATCCTTCGACACAAAATAATGCACGCATACAATGCCTATAATTGTAGGATAATATGACAACGTTTCTTTTTATTTCAAACAAATACTGAAACAATGTGTCCGTCAGTTAAGAAGCCATAGCATTTCCCTCAGACATCAACATCGAATACTTGCAAAGGCTAAACAATCTATGCACTTGTCTGCTGTCACACATTCCCAAACCACTGCTTTCAGTTGGGTAAGTGAAATTGTATTGCAACATTCTGCTTCGGCTGCCTGCCACCTTTGTCTGGAGATAGTATGTTTTGTATAAGGGTATTGGCTGTTTTGAGTCAGACAAATATTAAAAAAAATTAATAGCATACAAATTATGTTTTGTATGATACAGTGTGTGTGTATTGTAAGCAGCATCACATTCTAATTGTATGCAGCATCACAATCTAATGCCATTTTTTCAACTAATTTGGATCAGTTGTGGCAGTCGTGATGTCTGAACCAGCTACCTTCAATAGCACCCCATAACTCTGTCTTCCACACCAGCGTGTGAGAGGTTTTCTATGAGGCAGGGAACCGTAGAAAATGTCTAATGATTTCGGGTAAGCTAAAATGTCACCGGTTTCTAGCTGAACAGTACTGCAGCGCTAAGCTTCATTAATAATCATCATGTGCATAGAAGACATCTGAAACCTTAACCGTAATGTATGATTGCGATGCTGTTTAGAACACACACCACTAGTGCAAACACGGACAAGTGGCTAAGTTTTTGTTATATTTTGGTTTATAATGTAGAAATGGCAATGGATCACTATAGTTACAGTGATCAGTTTGGGTGCCACTTAGCAACAGTTATAGCTAAGTAAAAATGAATTTGATAGACATAGTTAGTATGAATGACATTATGTCAGTAGCTAGTAATATGATTTAATTTATGTGTATTTCAAGAGTTTCCGTTGTTCTGAACTACCCTGGTAGGCAATCGATGATGTAAATTATTTACAGCGTTGTGCATGTGTTTGAAATTATCTTTTGAAACGCATCACTTGTTTACTGCAGAAGAAAGCCTTAACAAATAAAATATACATGTTGAAGGTTTTCAGTTTCCGGTAGTGACAACATGAGCCCAGTAGGAGCAATAAATGGCAATTGAAGCTGCTCTTATGAGTGGGACTCTCATTTGCATTATAGTGTCAGGATAGTGCCTTCCGCCTCGACGATAGCTTCGTCCAGAGCAGGCAATGGAGTTCCGGTTTGGGCCTGCTCCCTTCACTCATGGTCTTGTGACTCCCGCTGGAGTTGCTTTCCAGAAATTCTGGGTGGCCTCCGGTGTCATAGCTGGAGGAGACGTCATTTTGTTAAAATAGCAAGGTCCCTTTGCGGGATGTCTCTAAGTTCTACCACCTCAAGCCTCATGTATACATTTTTGCACTCCGAAAAATAAAAAAAGACTGAAGGGACCGACTTCACCGAGTAGCATCGTTGGCATGACATTTGAAAACTGGCTTACAGGGAATGTTTTGGATTGAATCCTCTAAATTTTTTAGAATCTTGGACAATATAAATATGTTAATAAATAAAGAACAAATTTAAGAATTTTCTACATTCCTGGAGATTATGAGGTAAACACGTATGCTGAAATCACTTTTAAATGTTAACACAAATTACAGTCAGCCTGTCACTTGGTTGAGTATTATTAGCCGGACAATATAGCTACTTGCTATACAGAATTATGTTCACTCAACAAGACTCGCAGCACACGAGTAGGGAAGGTTTTCAATTGCCTTACGTTGTGCCCAACCACTCACACTATTTACACAGAATCACAACCTGTGGGTCAACACAATTTGGGCCAGGTTCTGTAATATGGATCGACTAGTTTCATAAATTGGCAAACGTGATTAATTTCGATTCATTAATGTACATTATATACAATGGAAACTTGTAAGCACATCCTACATGCTTAACAACGATCTGTTAGAGAAATTTCTACATGAACTGAAGAACTTACCCAGTATTTGGGGCAAGCACATGCACTCGATGGAACATCAATGACTATTATGAATCTGGGGCATCACCGCAAGCTCACCCAATGCTGCCGCGAGCGGAGTAGTTGAAATTCTTTTTCTCAATAGCTTTATAAACGCCGACTCCCATAATCCGGTCTAGTTGAATGCGCATCAATGAGCATGAATATGAATACAAGACTATCTTGATACATATTCTAGGGACAACTGTCCTCTACACAAAAAATAAGGCCTAACACTTTATCCTACTCATGTGTACAGCAATTCTCTCCATCGTTTTAACAATGACGATGAAGTGAGTTGATCGCCAGAGCAGATTACAATGAGGATTTTATTCGAAGAACTCGCAACACAAGTCATACAACTGTGTGCTGCTTAACGAAACAGAAACCAGGATGTGATCTGACTGTTTTTAGCAAAAGCCCTGCTCGCTGACGTCGAGCATGGGACCTGCATCAGGGCTCTAAATGTGTCATTATAATTCACCGTAAATTTTCTCATATTGTACTGGAACAAATTTCTCCATAGAGCATTGCAATATATAGGGTAACAATATGATTTGAAGAGCTGGATTTAAGCTCTCCTTGGTGCATACGACAATTTCAGAATCAACATGTTACCAACTGCATTTTGCCGCCTTATCTGTTTTTGCATTATTTTTGCCTACGTTGCAACTGCTATGATGAGAAGCCCAAGATATTGAAATGCATATACATAAACAAGTGCAACACCGCTTTGTTTTACTGCAGTCGGGATAAAGTAACTAAGACCTTGTGGTTCAACTAGCATTCATACAGTTTGTGTGGTGTTTCATGCAATATCAATATGGTTCAGCAAAATTGCTACAAATATCAAGACGCTTTTGCAGTGCTGAAAGAGTCGGTGCTAGCAACAGCATATGATCTGTATGACTAACATTGTTAACACAGCAATTGGCAACATGACAACCTTTGTTTTCTCTATTTAGAAGGTAATTCAACTGATCGTTGTACACATTGTACAACAATGGCGACAGCTGACCTCCCTGCCTAACTCCGTTTACACGATGGTAAGCAGCCGATCTCGAACTACCTCACTGATATTTCATGTTCCCTGTTTATCAATATGTAAGCAATTGTACAATATGAAGAGAAGCTCCTCTCTTAACCAAGTCTAATGACGCGAAAGCACAGGAAGACTGGCGAGTCCTTCTTCAATTCTCGATAGTTTGTTGCAATGCGAAGTTGCTATCTCAGTTTTCTATTACTAACACTTAGGGTAGCGAAAAACAATTCGTTAATGATTAAAGATTAAGTGAAATCTTCAATGATAAAATTTCGCTTGTTATTTGAACTCATTGGAATTCTAATTAATATTATCCATTAAGAAGGATTGTTCAGATTCAATACCGTAAAAAAAAAATCACATAGGTAAATTCCACGTGGGAGAAGTCTAGTTCGTTTTTTTTTGTTATAGACTAACCATAGAAGAATTTTCGTTTGCTACTGTACATCTTCGAACCTCCCTGATTGCGTCAGACTTTTTTGTGAGGCATCTATCACCCGTCATGACACAGGGTTAATATTCGTGAAGCCAATCACTATTTGAATATGGATACTTTTTAGGATGTAATTCATGTCAATATGTAGGGTATCTTTTCTAATAGAGCAAACTAACCATGTCATTTGTTATCAGGCGTGTAACCGGAATTGTACCAGGGTACGTGGCGGGTGTGTCGTGCCACAGGGCATCCGGGAGTCAGGCAGTATTTGAACTCACTTCTATTTCGATGCTTGTTCGGATGTCATTATAAGTAAATAAGCAGGGTATCTCTTCAATGTTGGCAGGGTATCGCTTGAATATTGGCAGGGTATCTCTTCAATATTGGCAGGGTATCTCTTCAATATTGGCAGGGTATCTCGCCAATATTGGCAGGGTGTTTTTTATTATTGGCAGGGTATCTCTTCAATATTGAAAGGGTATCTCTTCGATATTGGCAGTGAATCTCTTCTATATTGGCAGGGTATCTCTTTAATATTGGCAGGGTATCTCTTCAATATTGGCATGGTATCTCTTCAATATTGGCAGGGTATCTCTTCAATATTAACAGGGTATCTCTTCAATATTGACAGGGTATCTCTTCAATATTGGCAGGGTATCTCTTCAATATTGGCAGGCTGTCTCTTCAATATTGGCAGGGTATCTCTTCAATATTGGCAGGGTATCTCTTCAATATTGGCAGGGTATCTCGCCAATATTGGCAGGGTGTCTTTTTATTATTGGCAGGTTATCTCTTCAATATTGAAAGGGTATCTCTTCGATATTGGCAGTGAATCTCTTCTATATTGGCAGGGTATATCTTTAATATTGGCAGGGTATCTCTTCAATATTGGCATGGTATCTCTTCAATATTGGCAGGGTATCTCTTCAATATTAACAGGGTATCTCTTCAATATTGACAGGGTATCTCTTCAATATTGGCAGGGTATCTCTTCAATATTGGCAGGCTGTCTCTTCAATATTGGCAGGGTATCTCTTCAATATTGGCAGGGTATCTCTTCAATATTGGCAGGGTATCTCGCCAATATTGGCAGGGTGTCTTTTTATTATTGGCAGGTTATCTCTTCAATATTGAAAGGGTATCTCTTCGATATTGGCAGTGAATCTCTTCTATATTGGCAGGGTATATCTTTAATATTGGCAGGGTATCTCTTCAATATTGGCATGGTATCTCTTCAATATTGGCAGGGTATCTCTTCAATATTA
>SDVV010027032.1:0-12164 GCA_016164225.1 Gammarus roeselii | reverse complement strand
TATAAATTTGTAATTTTTTTAATTTGAATTATGCTGATGAAACTATTAAACTCAGCTCATAAATACCCGACCTCTATACAGTCCCGACTAACTGAGTAATTACCAGCCTTTGCATATTTTTATTATACATGAAATATAGGGATCCAAATTTCAGAAAAGTACAAATTGCGCTTCCACGATAAATCAGGGACGTGCATCAAATTCAAATTACATGTGTTGGGCATCCCCAGTCTGTTACGACTACAGTTCTGAATCCAGTATTATATTCGCTTGAACAGTGTTCGAAGTCAACTGTTCAGATTATGGATCTGCCAACATCGTAACCTTTTAGAATATGAATGCTTGTTCACTATGATATTTTTCCTGAATGTCAAGTGTCCGCTACCATCTTGAAATATCCTATCAACCTTACCAAACAAAGTCTAGAGGGACTGACTCACTAAAGCCTCCGAGGAAGATATGTTGTCTGAGTCAGCTGCATTCCAAGGGAAACATCTCGACATTAGTGAGTCTCGCTGAGTCTAACTCAACAAATAAGTTTGTATGTAATATCTGTTGACCTGCAGAGGAATATTACATGACTCTAGTATTCTCATTAACAAGCCCCGCCGATCTAGGCAGCTCCAGCCTGGCGTCCTAATTGCTACTACGGTGTCATTTGGCTCGGGGATTGCTTCATGCTCGCAGTAATGATCGACTGGTTAATGGATCCTACTGCGTTGCAATTACTAGGTCGGACTTTAACTCCAAATTCGGCGTTGTGCTCTGTGGGCTGCCGAGCGCTGATGTTTGCTGCCCTGATGGGCTGATTGTTTTCTTTCGTACGCCCAACATCGATCAGTGACAACACTGTCGAGCACTGGAGTTTGCAGCGCTGATGAACTGATTGTAGTTCGTTCGTGAGCGAAAAAGTGATAAAAGATAATGAATTTTGATTTGGTATGAAATTCGTTTTCGAATACTGCTTTGGAATCTGTTCTATCAGCTATTTTTTGAGTAGATTGTGGTCTGAACACTTTCTAAAAATGCTGAAATTGTATCCTTGGCTGTTGTAAATATGAGAGGAAACGAATTGACAGAGGAAAACGAGAGCTAACAAATCCTTGGTTGTTGTAAATATGAGAGGAAACGAATTGACGGAGGAAAACGAGAGCTAACAAATCCTTGGTTGTTGTAAATATGAGAGGAAACGAATTGACGGAGGAAAACGCGAGCTAACAAATCCTTGGTTGTTGTAAATATGAGAGGAAACGAATTGACAGAGGAAAACGAGAGCTAACAAATCCTTGGTTGTTGTAAATATGAGAGGAAACGAATTGACAGAGGAAAACGAGAGCTAACAAGGATTGGGCTGATAAATGAAAACATAGAAATTATAAAGGGGATTTTTTTTATTAATCACTTATCTTTATTATTTCAGTATGCCATTGTGATCAGATTAGTAGTCATATGTCACTGAACTGTAACTTTGGTAGACATAGCCACTGCTCCCCTGTCGACTATACTTGCCTTTCTCCAACTCTGGACCCGCCATGAGAGGCCTTGCTAAGATCCTGCATTGAAGCGTTGTTTATTCTCTGAGACCGATGTATATGTTGGAATTATGGACAGGAATATGAAAAGAATTGGTACCAATTCCTACCGTGTTAACCTGTGATTGTGTAGATACTTCTTTGGTTCACACCCAGTTATTTTTGAGGTACACCAACGACAAAACAATAGAACGGTTTTTACTTGTTCAAAAACATCCAAAACCGGGGTGAGCAGTTCGATGTATATTTCATGGCCTGTATAGGTAAACAAAACATTATTTAAACACCACGAGTTCACCATACCAGTAGGCAGTTTTTCAGGCAGGATGGTATATAGAAAGTGGGCTATACAATATTTCGAACACGAGGTTCACAAACAAAAGTGAAAGGGCCTGACCATGAACAACAACTTTTATCCGTGAGAAAGTTTTTGCCGAAAATCGTGCATGAATGGATCAAAATAAAACAAAACTTTTGCTAGAAGCTGGTGAGGTTCTCGCTGCTCCGAGAGAATGAAAAACAATGGCTTCAACAACTCATATTAAATGGTCCAAGTTGAATCGTTGCTGAATCCACCTAACTTCTTGCTTCTGTAATTATCAAGCAATTTTACGAATGATCGATTGGCTATTACACATCGTGGTATTTGATTCTGTTCTTTCTTTGTTATAATTTCTTAAACTAACGATTGTTTCTTATAACATTTTGATACAATGTCAAATAAATACCTATATGTACTATCGGTTACAATGATAGACATTATTTTTAATTTTGCGTTGTAATTAAACTTCATTTAACTCCGATTGTATGTTGTTAGTAAGTTTTTATTATTGTATGTTTACAGCCAAACGTCTAGAGGAAATGCAGATATAAAAATACATACTATAAAACCTACAATCTCGGTACAGGGCTGTCGTAAACAAAACGCGAAATTAAAAATAAGGTCTCTATCTTTGTGACCGATAGTATTACCCGCTGAATAACTTAACTTATATATACGGTGATGGTTTCTTGGCATTGCCTATCAGAAACCTTGAAACAATTCGTGAAAAATAAACGTTTAAATGTTCTCGAGGTTCTTAAACTCTTAACCAACTCATAAACTATACATTTACCTAAAGAGAGAACACCAACCATGAGTTCACGCTGATATTATCAATCGTTAGCAGAAGGTCTGAATGTTGATCTTATTTCAAACGTGGTGAACAGGTTTAATGATTTAGAATCTAGTCACTGGACGAGCGGCAAATAATGTATAAAAATCAGTACCATTTAGAGACAAACTGGATCAGTGAATAGTTTATTCAAATCTTTCTTGTACACAAAGTCACCTAATAACATTTTTAATCATGAATCAGCCTGTGTTATGGTCATGAATTATTACAAGTCATCACGTCCACTGCAGTTTATGGAGTATAAATAAATAAGGAAACTAGAAAAGTCGATTATTATTTTAGATGGAATAATACTGACAGACAAACTTATTACCGGATTATGCTTTCGGTCCTACACATGCCCGGGAGGTTTTTACCCGCTTCCTACAAGGCTGGGGAAATAACACTGGTCTTCATGAAATAGAGATAATACAGAAACGAGCGCGAAGTCAAACCTGTGCTCGGTGGTCTTGTTCAGATAAGTAGATACTAGATACACAGTCTTTAAACGAGTTGGCAGTATATGTCTTCATCCTCGTGTGTGCTGCTTGAGAGACACCGATACAAGTCTGCCCTGACATCGACTAACTGAGAAAAATATTCTGCTTGGGAAAACGGATGTTGGGGAAACACGAATTTGTTTTTTCCGACTGACACGTAGAGCTCATGACGGAAAATCTGTTTGAATGTGTTATCGGTTCGTTTTGTTATCCACCTGTCGTGATTGCTTTGTTTTGATGCAGTCAATGAGAAGAGCTTCATTCGTCTTTATTGTTATTTTTTGCTTGACTAAGAAAATTGACTAATCAATTTTGCTACTTGATCTTCAGATGCAATAACAGTTCGGTAGATAACAAATTCAAGAAAAATAACAATGGCAAAGTTTCTTCTAAATTTCATTTGTTAGTTCCACTACCTCTAGCTGCATCAGCTACCACTGTAGTGTATTCACAGTGTTTAACAATTACCACGTTCCAGTAAATCGACATCATATAACATATAAAACTATGAATTAATGAAATACATTTAAAAAATATGAAATTTTTCATGTTTAATGGATCAAATTATTTAGATTAAATTTTCCCTCCGAAACAGAACCCGTTATGAGGAGCGCAGACATGAACGTTTCGGATAAAGCTTGCAACTGCAAGGCGAACTCTGTCCATGATCCTTTCTGCCACAACTTGGCTTAGTAGTCTCTACAGGTTTTATTGTCGTAGGTATGCATTCGTCGCTAATGGATTCCATTTCTCTCCAAAATCACAAGCCCAGAGGACACAGGTCGGAGGTATGAGCGGTTCAAGGGTGGTTCATTCGACAATTGCTCAACTGCCATGCACAATGTTGTCTCTACTCCACCAAGAGGATGATGTTCCTTCTCACAGCTTCAATGAGTGTTCTTGAGCAAGTAATCAGCTGCCAAACGAGCCAGCTTTGTTCCGCTCATAGCAACGACCTCAGCCCGCTCGACTGCTGGATAAATCGTTTTTGCCGCCCACGATGGGGCCTACATGAGTTAGGCGGCCAACTCAACCAAAGTGCCTTACCTGCGGTGGCGGCGTCAGGATCCCCGGCTCCGGCAGAAGTCCTTCATCATTCCTTGTTTAGTATCTTCACCTTTGGGGAAGTCATCGAGTGGGTCGTCTCTGCGGTTCTGACTTGGACCCAGCGTGTGCGCTGCCAGGGCCTCAAACCGCAAAACCCACTGACACTTTCAAGCCACCAGAACCACAACATAGAGGGACAAGTAAGCAATAACCTATAATTTTTCAGTGACAAGTGAACAATCCCTAAAATTTCCCTCCTCAAAACCATCGTGATAACTTTGTCCCCAACTCTAGTCCAAGTCCCTCATGAGGTCGTCCCTGCACGCGTCTGGTTCCTGCGTAGAAATGTACCACACGGGGAGCCATTTTCTAACTGCATGAATAGCCGTTGAATAGCTAGATGTTTTCAAAAACAGAAATGACACATGAAGCGCACTTATACGTTCTACTTCAGAACTAATCCCCTTGCTTTCAAAAGGCCACCGAGTTGGGCCAAATGTCTTGTTGTTGTCGTCTTACACTTTTAAACACTTGTAAACGCAACCCACAAAGTTCATTTAGATATCTGCAATAACACTCCACCACGCTTCTAGGCAGGTCACACCGTTTTCTCCTCCCCCCCCTGTCTCAACACGCGGGGGTCGATGGGTATCGATGCTTTCGGGCGGTGCGCTGCTGCGGTTTCCACCACCGTAAGTGGAAACAGGGCCAAGCAGCAACAGCAACAATAGCTGTTGGGTTTGGAGAGAGACAAAATTTATCGTATACGAACGCAAGCAAACGACAATCGAATATTTGAAGAAACTGCTAACCAAAGTCGCGACAGAAATGAACAAGAAAAAGTCCGATGTGCAGAAGTACGCTTCATCCAAAGGGTTCATATCTCCGTCATTAAAATGCCATCCATTCTGTAGCTATTTTTTTATGCATTAAAACTTGCAAAGTTCATTCTTTTTTTATCTATTCCATTAAAACAAATTGTAAAATTACGTATGCTGACGATTTTATTGAACGTTTCAATTGCTAATAACGCTATCAACACCTCCCAGATGTCACAGTATCCACATTTTTGCGAATGTAATTTTGAATATCTTCATCCACAACGATTTGACATACGATCTATTTTAGTATGTTGACCATGTTAATAGTTAAAAGCAGCCAAGATAAAATTACAGTCTCCATACTCTTTTCAGCTATATTTGTAGTGGAAGTATACAGTAACATTTTGATGTGTTCCGTCCTCTTCAAAACTTCATCTATCTGATTATTGAAAATCGCTTTTGAACATTACGTAACTGAAAATTTTCTGTTTGATTTACATACGGCGCATATTATTTTGTAATGTATTAGCGATAGTCCTATGGTACTCTTTTCCCATTTCCCTTCCAGGGTATATTATAAATCTGTTTGCTCTCGATGGGTCATCGAGGGACCGGACCTGTCACACGTTGTAAGATTGACGGCTAATTGTTGATAACTGCTCGACTAAATCCTTTTATCGCGGAGGTTTACTGACTATTGAACTGGCAATATAAAAATTAGTCAACACCGTTGTCCAAATCCAAATGTGACTGGTTGCTAATGAAACAACCAATCAAAAACAAAACATGAATTATTCACTAGTCCATCTAGAATTTCATTCATAAAGCCCGAGTCCTTTACGGCGTCGAACTTTTTTGGACATCTTCACTGGAATTAGTTTTATTGTGAACAAATTATTGTTGAAGTTATATTTTCATAAGCTGTGCGTGGGGAAATACTTGCCATTTAAAACCAATCCTAGTCGTTTTAAAATCTATCAATACTTTCTACGGGATCAGATTAATAGCTACGTATTTTAATGACAAGTTCATGATTTATGACAGCTTTTTTATAACTGTCTCCGTTTGTTTTCGCCATGCGTTTCCCATTACGTGTGCTAAGGCAGGTGAAATTTTCATTCATGACGTACGTGTTAGCTTATTAAGCGTAGTTTTTTCTAGCGTAACATTTTTTGTGATGTTGCTGTATTGCATAATCCGACTGAAGAGCAGTCAATTATTTTTTCCCAATTTTAGTTACTTGTCATTGTGTCTGATATTTTAAGTGCAAAAACAATATGACAAGTGACTAGCTATGCCCAGTGTTATTTTCTTTGATTCCATTCTACCTCTGGGCCTACGTCTACTTACCGCCGTCTTCATCATCCTTTTCACCAATTTCACATCATCTATCCTCATGAGTAATCCGAATCACCTAAAAAACCTGAATCTACTGTCCTCTAATTTCCTCATCATCCCACAATTACCCCTCATAACCCTCTTCTTGCTTCCATACCCAGCGTCCTACTGCTCATTGTTCTTCAGTGCACCCAACACTTTACACCCTTCCTTCACTCGCCGATTTTACCTCAGCTTCCACTAGTTCAAGTTTTCTTCACATGAGCGCCTGGGTACTTTAAACACTGAATTTCCTCCAATAACTCTCCAATTACTAGGACACCTGTACTGATCCCATCAACATTCTGTGAGCATCTTGTTACTTATCATTTACTCCCGTCAACTTGCAGCTTCCTTTTTACATATTCAACCTTCCTCCGACATTAGCCAACACAACTTCTCCTTCGAATCTGCCTCTAGTGCCATACCATCCGCAAACAGTTACTGACTTAACTAACAACTCAGCACATTTGTTTCCAACTTGTCAAAACCTGCACCCCATTACCGCGTTCACCTCCCTGACCACTCCATCCATGTAGAGATTGATTACCCAGGAAGACACACAACTATGTCTCAGCCCCACTTTCAATGTGTACCAAGCACTCACCTCTCCCCTCTCGTCTGCAATTAAAACTTCAGTAAAAAATTCAAACTTCCCAACTTTCCTCTGCTTCAAAACGTCGAGTCAAGTTTGGTCCTCATACTTGTACTTGTTCCACATAAGTTCATACCTATATGAACGCGAGTCTTGGTGCGATGCAGTTCTGCTGAGGGATATGAACACACTGGCAAAATCGTATCGTTGGGATTAAATGAACATACTTTGTTCATTCAATTCACACACCGCCTCATTGGGATGCAAATGCTCGAGAGATCCCCTTCAACGTTACTCATCACTGCAAAATACGGAGATCCCTCTTTAAAAGTTGTTCATCCCTCGCGATGGCATTATGAAAATACTCTTGGTTTTTGTAAGTCACTCTGCCGTAATAAATGAGCTTAATAGATGCCAAGAACCCTGTGTCCGTGTACATATATCACTGGTACAAATAAGGTTTCACGTTGAAATGGAATGTAATAAGCCTGTGCGTATTAGTATATCATGAGGTATGGGAAAGAAAAACGATGGAAGATTTAATAGTTCATTGGAACTCTGAAAATGTATTAAACCCACTTGAAACGTAACGTAATCAATGTATTTATTACAAGTATTCCGCAGGTTCGAATCAAAGAGCAGACGATTGAAGTAGCCCACTATCTACTGATCTGACAAATCCCATCGGAACTCAACGATGAATTTATACTGGGTACATGCCTGGCTGTAAAGTGTTCTATCTACATACTGAACTTTCATTTTAAGTAATCTGTTCTATAGCTCAGCCGATGGCCAGGTTGCCGACTTGGGAGGGCCTAATATTTATACGATTGTAACGTAAGCGTTGTTCTTTACATTGCACATATTCAGAACAATCGAGACGCTCGCCTCTGCATGTGAATGCTACTATCAAGTGATCTAAGGCGAGAAGGGATTGTAAGGTATACCGAGATAGAGATGAATACTGTGTGGGTCACAGTTCTAAACGGTGGTCTTCAAACTGTGTAGGTCACATTTTTCGAGTGGTGGTTCAGCAAACTGTGTAAGTCACAGTTTCAAATGGGTATTCAGCAACACATTCAAACGACCAATTCCGAAAAAAATCGGAGTGGAGCATGAACCTACAATTTTCAGCGTATACTTTGCATTTTATGTTTATCTGTTTATTGAAAGTACAAAATGGCGCAATGACCGTTGTCTTCATCTATTCGGGTCAGCGTTTCGGAGAACAAGCACGTTTCCTAGTCAAGGATAGTAATTCGAACGAAAGCACAGTTCAACGTGCGTAAGTGCAGTTGTTCCAGTAAAAAATAGGAAGACAGTTAACGTTTGTTTCTTAAGAAGGCTGGGTTCAGAATTTTGGACATCAATGGCTCTTGGCTGAGCCTGTTTGGAACAGTTGCAAACTGGTCCAAACTTTGCACCACATGCTTTGAATTCTAACGAAATTTTCCGCAAAACTTTCCCGACAGAGCGCGTGGATTAGCACTAAGATGCTGATGGCCAAAAACTCCAATCTACAGCGCTGCTACAAAAAGAAATGTATAACAATGTAGACTTTCCAATGACATAGTGATGCCCGATTAGCTAAGGCTACAAGTGGATCTAATTGAGTACCAACAAGTAATTGCTTCCGTGTACAGTTATATGTTGATTATAAGGCCTTTGTAATGAATATGTTTGAGTAGAAGCATCTATAGATTAGTTACTAATTAGTGTTTTTGCAGCACGATTAATATTAATTCATATAAATCTATTTACAGCATTATTCCGTCGGCTTGAAAAATGAATTAAAAGTCAGCTTTGTATCCCAATTGTAATACAGCCGCAATACATTCTGTGAAGTTTCAATATCTGACATCAACATAGCAGCAAGTAACCAACATGTGAATTTGTGGAAAGTTCAGCCAAAATGCAGTAGCTGACCTTCATCCCCACCTCACCTCGGAAAACTGGTTAACGTCCTACTAGACAAGAGTTAGAGTTTGTTGTTACTCGGAACAATGCTGAGTAGATACCTGTCATGGTAGAATGGATAGCACGCAATGGATCTACCAGTCACTGTCCAACATCAGTGCTTGTTATTCGCGTGCATTAATTGAACACTGATATTAACAGGATGACAGCTTTAAACTTGGTTATATAGAAAAGGATAACAGCGAACAATATTTGACTCCCATTTGTTCGCCATTAACCAACTATATTGTACCATCGAGTGCCTCAATCTATACTATTTTTATCATTGTTATTATATGTTCCATCTAAAATAAAGACAGAATTAGTTGCGGGTACATGCAATCCTCATTGCATCTAAATAATACTTGTTTGTGGATATATGTAGCTACCTTGTGAAAATTTGCCACATATAATATATTTTCTTTACCAATTCAGAGTATTTGACCTGTTCCAGCATAGTTTAGGTATGAGGAGAGAATCCATTTATGTATAGTTCAATCCGAATGATTTATTCAAAATTACCTACAATGAGCATTTAATTCATATGGGAAATAATATTACGAACAATCTCGGAGTGTCATCCAGCTCTGACAGTATCATGCTTCACACTTCGGCTCCTTCCGTTGTATTCAAAAGATGGTTGATCGTAATTCGTTTTCAGGAGTTCCAAGGCAATATTCTAATTACATGTTCCTGAGACCATTGGAGGATCTTCCTCTGAGCTGATATTTCCGTTCATTATATTCATACAAACATCATATATCTAGACTCTATGTACATCATCATCTTCTAGACTCCATGTAGTCAGTTTTTCATCTAATGTTGACATACGTTTGATTTTATTGCACAATTTTCTACTTCTTCTAGATGACTTTGTGTTACCACCCCACATGATGATACTGGTATTTTAGCCAGCTTCATAAGCGATTCTTTCATTTGACACCTCGTGCGTGTTACTCTTAATCGATTCAGTTCTGTTTCCCACTATACTCAATATAAATTTCAACTTGCATTCCCTTGTCCTCACCATGTCCCTCATATTATCTGAGGCTTGAATACATTTAGCCCATTTTCATTTAGGAAATAGTTGATATTCACCTTATTTTAAAAATAAATGTTTATTTGTATATATATCATGCGTAGTTTGACGGAAAAATATGCCTAACACGCAATCTTTAGCCTCCTCGCATGACGCATCTCTCCGCGTCTCAATATATTCCCCACTATTCAAAACCTGTTCAATAAGTCTGATATAACAAAAACCAAAACATTAAATAAAGTGTTTTTAAATGTAGGTACAATAGTATCGCATAAATTGTAAAGGAACAATAAGCTGAGATTTTGAATGCCCAGATGGAGTGTGTTTAGTGAAAAGGAACCGAACCGGATAGAAAGAACCAAATCAGATGGGAAGAATGGCTTTGAGTATCAGTGACGAATTACATTTAGAATTGAATTCGATGTAAAAGTCACAGAAAAAGAGCTTCGAATGGTCACAGAAGATGATATAATATCGTCACATTTGGTATACAGACACACAAGGCCCAATTCCTCAGGAAGGGGGTGGCCGACAGCATGACGCACCTTACACTCCTCACATGCACTCACTCGCTAAGCCTAAACTTGGTCATTCACCACTAAAGGTCAGGAGTGATCAGCAGGACCCGAAAGATTTTACTGGTTCACCCTTGCTTAGTTATAATTGACGGGCTGTCCCCCATACACGTCCACCTCGGTCCTCGACGAGACGCCAATTGCGGGAGAGCACAGCAGGGCCGCGTTAAGAATCATCCATTCACAACCATTCACCACTTACTCATTTCCATTGCTCGCTTTATCGCTACCACCATAATGATGTCGCCTTTGATTAAGACCTGCTTCACGCCATCCATTCACCTAAAATTCGGTCAACCTCTAGGCATACGTCTATTCATTTGCCCTGCTATCACCCTTTTCTCCCATCTCCCATCATCCATCCTCTCAATGTGCCCAAACCACCTCAAAATACGTGAATCTACTCTGTCTTCTAACTTGATTCTAACTACGGTAATATTGATCTTATCCTTATAGTCAATCCGGTCATGCTCCTCAAATATTTCATCGCGAAATCCTTCAACTTTCTTATCTTCTCTCCCCCTCTTCCCGATGTCTCAGTCGCGTAGAGCACAGTTGGGACAACTACCCCCGCCTACAACACTCTCTGCTTATATCTCCAATTTCCTACATCTTGCTTCACTCGACATTTTCCCACAGTTTCCTTTTAAATAGTCTTATCCACATAAAAGTCCAGGTACTGAAACCCTGAAATCTTCCAATAACACTCCATTTATGTGAACACTAATCCCACCAGCATCGTCATTTCTTTAAAATACAAATACCTTAATTTACCCACATTACACCCCAGCTTCCTTCCTCCTCTCGCACACATTACCAAATGCCGACACTACCCTGCACAACTTTTCCGAATCTAACACCAGTGCCGTATCAACGAGAAGCCACCACCAAATCACCTGCCAGCTCAGCGTATGTGCTTCTAACAATTTTAAACAAATACCCAATACACTTGTGTTCTCCTTCCTAACCACTCCATCAGAGTAGAGATTGAACAGCCAGGGAGACCTAACACATTCTTGTCTCGGTTTCATTTCACTGATAACCATACACTCACCATGCTCCCTACACTCACCATGCTCCCTACACTCACCATGCTCCCTACACTCACCATGCTCCCTACACTCACCATGCTCCCTAAACTCACCATGTTCCTTACTCTCACCATGCTCCCTACACTCACCATGCTCCCTACACTCACACATGCTCCCTACACTCACACATGCTCCCTACACTCACCATGCTCCCTACACTCACACATGCTCCCTACACTCACACATGCCCTGCTTCCAACATAGAAACTCAACTGATAACCATACACTCACCATGCTCCCTACACTCACCATGCTCCCTACACTCACACATGCTCCCTAGACTCACCATGCTCCCTACACTCATCATGATCCCTGCGCTAACCCTGCTCCCTACACTCACACATGCCCTGCTTCCAACATAGAAACTCAGCTGATAACCCTACACTCGCCATGCTCCCTACACTCACCATGCTCCCTACACTCACCATGCTCCCTACACTCACCATGCTCCCTACACTCACCATGCTCCCTACACTC
>SDVV010027030.1:0-12164 GCA_016164225.1 Gammarus roeselii | reverse complement strand
CTATTTCTTCTTTCCCCTTCTATATTATCCTTGGATTACTTGAGATAAGTTTGGGGAACCCAAAAATAATCACCAAAGACTACCTGCCTCTTAATGTCCTTATACTGTTATAGGTGCGGCATCATACACCTACCTTCTTAAATATTGGAGTCATTTAAATATAAGGCCTTGATAAAGGAAGCCTAACTTAACATTCCTTTTGCTCACTTGAGCTCATACAGTAATTAATCACCTGATTGCTCATTATTCAATTATTAGTCAAATTACGAAATTGGTTTCATACTTTAATTAATTAATTATATTATTATCACCTAAACACTTAAAGACTACGGGATGCCAAGTGGGATGAATTCCAGGTTGAATTAACAAATGCTGTCTGGCAGGGTGTGCAAGGAGTGAACGAGGCAAATGATGCCCTAGTTAGTACCCTGAAAAGAGTAGGAGCTAGGACCATTGGGTATGTCAAACCCCTTCCCAAGACAGGGCCTTCAAATTCATGGTATGACATGGAATTAAAGAGAGGAAAGCTTGAAAGAAAAATAAGAAACAGGGTGTAGAAGAGTGTAAAGAAACTAGTTGAGAGAGGAGGAGCTACAGTGGCAGAGGTTGGTATGGCTTGGAGGGAGTACATAAAGCAGAGAAATGTGGTGAAAGGCATGACGAGTGAGGCCAGAACAAAATATGAAAAAAAAGTTGTTGAAGATCTGCAGAAAAAGGGAGAAGAGAGTGGAAGAGACTGATATTGAAGAGTTGGTGGTGCATGGAGTGGGTGTGAAAGACAAAAATGGAATGAAAAATGCTATTATTGAGTTCTGGGAGGACATTGGTGGAATGAATGTGGAGGCAAATGGAAGGTATGAGACACCCCACATGTTAATTGAAAGGAAAATATTAGAAAATGAATGAGGAGATAAGTCATGAAGAGATTAAAAGGTTTCTTAAGAAACTGAAAGATGGGAAGGCTGCTGGATCAGATGAAATCCCATATGAACTGTTTAAGAATGGAGATAGAAGTGTGGCGACGCCTTTCCTCACCACAAGCGCCCTACTATAGCTGCCCTACTATACCGTACTATGTTTTATCTACTACAAATGTCTTACTATCGCCTCACTACTGTAATAACTACATTTTATTCAATTCTTGCAGTCACGTGTAAATCAAACATTTTATGAGTCATTCTCATTATACTTCATGTCTAAGTATGCTCATTATGTCCGTGTGTGCTCATCGAGCAACCTCATGCTATGCATTCCGAGTTCTCACACACGCTACTCTTGTGTAACGATGCATAGCACATGTGCTGGCGGCAGTCATAAAGTTAGGTCCAGCGTGTATTTCACAGTATCCGTTCGGGATCCTCCGAATGAGATCTCGTCCTTGTCACACTGTAATTGCCAATTAGCCGAAAACTATAAACTCCTACAACATCCATCTCTGACGTCACGTTCGCGACCAACCAACTCGATAAACCCCACACTGGTCACAAAAAAAAGTATGGGGTTTATCGAGTTGGTGCGACAAAGTCATTTTCTTTCAAAAACTCGTAACGACCGCACATCCAGAAATCAAATCGCTAACTGTCACAGCTAAATTGAAACCCACTTGAGTAATTGTCTCTATGTGGTTACAGACCATCTTATTCCTTCACATTTTCGTTCGGACGCTATAATTATGGCCTATCTAATACCTTCAGCAGGCCGTTTACGGACCCTGTATCCAGGAGCAAGTCCCGCGGCCTGACTCAGATCAACCCCTCCCCCACCGCTATTTATTCCTATCTATAATTCTTCACTAATTTACGTTATGCTCCGCCTAATTATTGCCTATCTAATTCCTTCACTTGCGTTTTGGTGCGCCTAATTATTGCCTATCTATAATCCGTCACTTGCGTTTTGGACAACGCCTAATTATTGCCTATCTAATTTCTTCACTTGCGTTTTGGACACCGCCTAATTATTGCCTATCTAATTCCTTCACTTGCGTTTTGGTGCTATAGTAACTACTTACAGATAGTGTCGTCGAAATTGGTACAAGGTCTACGGCTACCAGGATCAGATCAACTTCAACAGCAACGCATCACAAGGTTCATAGTTTCGCGGTCTCGTTCAACTACAGTACACCCCCGAGATAGAACTTCAAGAGTAATATGTACGCATGCCAGTGCGCACAGATAGTATCATCGAGATTAGTACAAGGTCTACGGCTACCAGGATCAGATGAACTCCAACAGCAATGCATCACAAGGTTCATAGTTTTGCGGTCTCGTTCAACAACAGTACACCCCCGAGATCTACAAGTTTTCCAGTGACTCTGATCAGGTCGGTACCAAAAATTACAAATGGTCTGCGCACGCACCAGCGAGCACAGACTAAAAAACAACACCACAAAATCACAACAAGAACTCTCGCACAAACACACTTACATTATTTAAGATGACAGAATGTGGATCGCGATGACACATTAATGACATCACACCTATTGTTTAAGGGGAGGGGGGGGTGGTCAGTGGTCTCTCGGATCACAAAAGAGCCCGATGGGTCCCGGAGAGTAGACCAAGTCCCCCGAGCTCCCCGAGTCCCCTCGTCTCAGCTCACCTCGACTAATTTCGGCCAGTCTCGACTCACCTTAACATGTTTCGACTAATCTCGATCAGCCTCGACGCGGCTCTCCCCCTCTGCGCCAGTAATCCTGTGGACTGTAATAACGAATTTTTCCACTCAAGCATTTTACATAAATACATTTTTCTGTGTATGGGTTTTACAGCGTGGGGAAGGGGAAGCAACAGGTGCCAGGGTTCAGAGGGGCCTCAAGATGGTTCCAAAGTTTCTTAATGGGGTCCTAAAGGGTCTCAAGGGTCTTCCAAAGGGCCCCAGAAGGGTCCAAGTGGGTCTCCCAAATCCTCCTGGTCTTTCAAGTCCCCCGGGTCCCACGAGTACCCCCACATTCCCTGAGTCACCTAGTCAACCAGCCTCGGTTCGTCTCGACTCATCGCCTTCCCCGTCGACTCGTTTCCACTCGCCTCGAACCCTCCACGCACAGTGCCATTCAACACTTTCACACTCTAGGAACAACATTATTTCACCATTTAGCCACCGAAAAGCCTAGCTGTGCTCGGACATTTATAAGGCACCCGGGATAGTGCAAATTCTCACACCGTAGGTTGAACTAAATTAACATCGCATAGTCCCCCTAGGGTTCTGCGGACGTAATTAAATAACTAATGCCATATTTATCACCATGAAAAAAGGGCACAGATAATAATAGAGCCCGCGGAAGAAGAAATAATATAATACTAAAATGAAATGTTAATGATTTATATAATGAACAATCATCGATCCACCTTAGCCCTCCGTATAGCACGAGTTCATCAATTATATAGGTTCGCACTCCTTCTAGTGCGGAAACAACTTCATTGAAATTAAAATTTTGAGTTGGATTTTTTTCTCATTTTCTTATATAACGAAATCGAAGGACTTATTCATAGTTCTGCAAGTAGGTCTTCGCTTCTATGCTCCTTGATTAAATGTTTCACATACGCCAACTGATGGACAAATTACTTCGCCTGCACCACCTCCCAGCAACATTCACAGTGCTTTGAAAATGCCAGTAGTTTTACCAGAAACGGTTAGCTTTTCCCAGAGTGAGGGGTCAGTATAAAAAGTCAGGGATTTAAATAAAAATGGACGAGCTGCTGCAAGTGCATCGCACTCTATCAGTAAGTGTTTCACGCCGATTACCGCCTGGTGGCGCTATGTACAACGTCTGCGTCAATCGCATGGTTGTGTTATTAATGTGTTGTTGTTGTTGTTGCGTAGCCCCGGTTTCCACCTGAGGTGAAAGATGCCCACCGACACGCGCGCGTTGAGACAGAGGGAGGTGGGAGGAGAGAAAGAGGTGACCGGGTTAGTGGTGAGGTAGTGTTACTGCTGTTATCTGAGTTAGCTTAGTATGTTGTGTGGCAGTTAACAAATGGCCACGTGTGTGGTACAATTTTAACCATGGACACTAGAACATTGTTTCTTGTAGCGTGTTCATCTCCCTCAGCTACACTAACGCACCAAACAGACGCGTGCAGGGATGACCTCATGTGCGGCGGGGATGTTTTGTCGGAGTGAAATTATAACTTTTGCAGTCTCGATTCTCACTATGAAAAGCAATTTCTCTGCAATGAATAAGAGCCATATGGTTTGTAATGCGCTTCTGCTTTTATTCGAATGAATCCTGAAGAGATACCATTACAGAGACGTTTTAACGAAAGAATCTTGATAACATCCGTTGAACGTAGTTTTCGACCGATTTAAACCTTTGAGTCTTTTAACCTTACTCGGAAATCTCGAAACTTATGAGTTTCTCGGCTGTCCTCGGGTTTTTAGGAAAAATAAACTTTGTCCGCTTGGCGGCGCGCGGCGTCATGCGCCTATCGGTCTAAATGTCATCCAGGTACCGGGTTGCGCGCTCGACCGTCTGCCGGCTAAAACCTCCAACCCCCTTCCTTCCTATATAAGCATGAGCATGCCTGCCCCATTATTCATGAGGTCTAGCGAAGTTGCTTCCCGTAAGGAGACGTTGGTGCGTAGTTAAGATAGCAAGGGGAGGAGGAGGCCCCATATGGCTCTTACTCATTACAGAGAAATAGCTTTTTATCGAGAGATTCGAGATAACAAAAGTAATATTCTCTTCCAGTCGTACGAGCCATATGGTTTGCATAGAAAATACCATCATGTAGCGCAAGCTGGCCGATGCCAGAAGAGCACAGAAGGTGGATGTATCAGCTGCATCTTAAACCGAGTGTTCCCAAAGAAGCGCTTGCCGTGGAAAAGAAGGATAACACATTTATATAAATGGTGGTAAGCACTTTACATATTGACGAATAAGAATTGTTTGACAAAAGCAAAAAGCTAGGTCCTAGCGGCAAATTAATATGCGGGCACTGAACACGAGGGTCGAAATAATATTTAAGAATGGGTACATTCAAATATGGCGTTGTGGCAACAGCAGTGAACATACTCGCTCGACGCGGCCAAAAACAATGTGCGGGCCGCGAGTATGATCAGCCAAAGAGTAGTTACATAATGAATACATATTGCCCTCCGGAGAGGGTGGGTGAACCGTCCCGTAGGCAATAAATTCTAAATATACCAGTACCAACAATGTGTACAATAGCTAGCTCCTATGGTAACAGAGTTGTACTGCAAGTAGGATAAAGGGAATACATATTTCGTAATACGTAATCTAAAGGTGGTTTTGTTTGGAGTGTCGCCGCACGCGTTGGTAAGATAATGAAGTACATACCATATGCTGCGTAGAGGAGGTGCTGGCCACAGTGGATGCGGTGTTCGAAACGCATGAGGCGAGAAGGACTATTTACCTGGTTCCCAAGAAAACGCAAGGTTGGTTAGGCTTCTCTACTGTGAAGAGGTATTTGTGCACGAATACGGGTGGCGACCTCCAAAACGCCTTGGATATGATGTCTTGAAGCGGGAATCTACGCGTCCAAGTGAGAGACGAGGCATACTTGCGGACATCGTGAGCTTTAGCGAAGGCATGCGGTGTGGCCTCATTGATAAGGGAGCAGATGTAGTGCTCCACCGATGACGCCCTGAGAGGCTTGCCGGAAGTAGGATGGATGAACAAAAACTCATTGTGCGATGGACATCGTGCTATGTAGGCTTTGAGTGCGGTCATAGGGCACAAGCCGTGGGCCCGGCCATCCGGCAGCAGAGAGTCGATAGCGATGAGCGGTGGTGTGTGGGCGAGGGTCTGGTTTTTGTACAGGAACTTCGCGGTGGTCAGGATGAGCGCGCATGGAGGGTTCGTGGAGAAATTTAGTCCCGTGCTTGACATGGCTGCAATTTCAGAGACCCTGTTTCCTGCTGCGAGCGCGACGAGAAACCGAGTCTTCTGAAAGAGTGCTAAAACTGACGTTGTCTGAGTATTGAAGCGAGGAGAGGCGAGCGTGTCGACCACCGGCTCAAGCTTCCACTGCGGCACGAAACGTCGTTGTTGCGGATTTTTGTGAAACTGGGCGCGAGCCAGTTCATGAATGGTCGCTCCACGGGTTGTGACGCCAAAGCCATGTAAGAACGGCAAGTGTAGCGCATTCCTGTAGACCAGAACCGTACGAGGATTGAGCCGCTTCTGCTTGCCGTCGTAGTGCAGGAACGTCAAGAGGATGGACTGGTTGATGGGCTGCGCCTGCGTGGCGCGTAGCCACGTTTGGAAACAAGTCCAGACGCTTTGGTATTGGCGTTGTGTGGACTGCCTATGCGTGTTACCCAGGGATTCCTCCAGCGAGCTATTGAATTTGATCGTGAGCACCGTTTTTAAAAATTGAATGCGAGATACCGCGAGAAGGGTCGGGATGTTAGAGGGACCTCCCTGCTTTCGATGCGCTAGGACACGTCGAGAGCGAGCGAGGGTTCGTGGAAAGACGCAATGACCGTGGGCCACCACAGTGCGTTGGGGTGGTCGGATACCACGAGGACGCCGCTGTAGCGGTAAGTCTCAATTTTGTGGAGCACTTTGAGAATCAGGTGGTATGGAGGTAAGAGGTATATTTGCTTCCACTGATTACAGTCGCATTATAGAGAATCCACTAAAGCCGCTCGCGGGTGAGGAAACGGAGCTGCAAATAGTGAGAGCTTGTGGTTCGCCGGATGCGCGAAAAGGTCGATGTGCATGATCCCGCGCAGGACAGAGAGGCGGGAGAAGCACTGAGGCGTCAGCGCCCATTCCGTTTCTACCGGTAGGAGACGTGAGAGCTGATCGGGCCCAACGTTCTGCGAACCGAGAAGGTATGTCGCAAGGAGAGAGAGGTGGTGCCACTTTAGGATCTGTATGAGCTGTGTTCCGAACTTCTGCAGCGCCGGGGCCTTGATGGAGCCCAAGTGGTTCACCATGGCCACTGCCGCTCTGTTGTCGGACATCAAGCGAACTGTGGTGAGGCACCAATGAGCTCGTGTGCCCAGTGCATGTATGATGGCCAGCGATTCCTTCGCCGTAGTATGGAGTTTGCGTTCCCTGTGAGACCAGCGGTCGTAAAACTGCTGGTCGCTGCCGCATACGGCACCCCACGCTTCGTCCGATGCATCCGTCGACAGGAGGTGCTCCGGGGGAGGCATTACAAACGGGACGGTGGTGTGAAGAAAAGTCTCATCGCAACAGTGCTGAGCTGCCTGGCGGTATGGATTGTTGAGACGGCAGGGTTTGCGGGAGAAGTAGAGGGAGCGTGCTGCGAGCACCACCTCGTTGAAGAAGTGACGAGCATGGCGTAAGTAAGGTGTGAGGAAATTTATTATGCCGAGGAAACTCTGATGCTGTCGGAGCGAGAGAGTTCCGCGGGAAAGTATCTCTGTGGCCATGTCCCTGCAGCGGTCGATTTGTTGTAAGGCTGGGCGATGGACCCGGCCGCGTCATTGAATAGACCCGGCCGCGTCGTTGAAGTCGATCTGCTGGGTAGGTTCTAGAACAGATTTCTCCATTTGGATGCAGAAGCCTAGTTTGAGGAGAAGGTCGCAGGCCGTCTGGGTGTTGCGCCGGCAGTGAAGAGCTGTCGGTGCCCAGAGTAGCCCGTCGTCGATGTAGAAGGCCGCATCTATCCCTCGCTGGTAGAGTAAACGCAGGGGCAGCTTCGCGACCGTTGTAAAGAATTTTGGTCCCAGGTTGAAACCGAATGGGAGGCCCAAAAGAAAAACAATTGGCCTCGTAGTTTGAAGGCCAGGAACTTTTGGAACCTGGGATGACTAGGGATGTGTGGGTAGGCGTCCTTGTCATTCAACTTGGTCAACCAGAGAGGGGGATTCAGCACTGCCCGTATGCGCTGCGGGTGGGACATGCGGAACGTGGATACCGGGATGTATCTGTTAAGGTCGGAGTGGTCGATCATCAGGCAATCTCTTCCTGAGGCCTTGGGGACCGTAAAGATGCGAAACACAAAAGCCGGCTGTCTGGGTACCGCCTTGACTCTGCCTTTGCGCAGAAATTCCAATACGAGGGGTTCTAGAACATCCTCGCGTTGTCGGTGGGAGACCGTGTAATTGAGTGGGGGGGGGCCGGGGTCGTGGCATCCATTTCCAGGAGGGGCCTGTGGCGATAATGCGTTTGACTAAGGGCGTGGCCCTGGTCCAGTGCACGAGGCGGTTCCTGAGGGTTGCCGACAGAACGTCAGAGTTTGCGGGAGGGGGAGCGGTCCCACTGTCTGTGGTTACCTGTGGCCTGTGAGCGGGAGGGGGTGGGTCGTTTGTGTGCCAAACCCCGACCCCCTTTGTGACCACCCCTCCTTGGAACGTACTTGGTGCGTCCCCGGGCCCCAAGGGCAGGCGGGGGACGGTGCCTGGAGCTTGTCTGAGGCGCACCGGAGCCCACCCGCCTCCCTTGGGATTGCCTAGCGTTCTGCTGGAACGTAGGGCGCGCCAATAGTGGTGCGGGTCGGCCACGAAAGGAGCTTCGTGCCATTCCGCCTCGGTTATAGAGGGAAACCTGTGTGACAGCTTCCCGGTTTTGTGGTGGTCTCCGTGGAGCAGGGGCAACGAAACCTGATGTGGAGGGGCCCATGAAGGAGAGGACCTCTGTCTTGCTACGGAAAGTGTCCAGCGCCTGGCTAGCCTGTAAAATCGCCCCGTCGGTGAATAGTTGAGGTTCAAATATCGACCCTGATAGAAGTGCGGTCCGGGCGGATTCCGAAGCGAGCCTGTTCAGCGTCAGAAGCCGAATCTGGTATTTCCACTGAGCAGCGTCGAAGAGGGACCCCGACAATAGTCTGTGGGGAAACTGGCGTGCCATTGGTGAGGACGGGAGTCCGGATGCGCTCAAGAATCCCCGTCAGTGATGCACCGAGGATGTAGCCGCGCAAAATTTGAGCCACCTGCGTGCGGAATCGGAAGTTCTTGGTACGTGCTTCTGTGGCAATGTGCTGGACCGGGAAAGCGATCTTATCCTTTGTGGCGTCAAAGTGAGCCTTCGGGGAGAGGATCGGAGCATTCGCGAACTCTATCAGGAACTTGACTACGGGGCAGTGTGCTTTGAGCGCAAATTGCGTGTTTGACCAAGCGTCGAGGTCCTTCGGTGCCGACCCGTTCTGCAGGGTGGTATTGATTTGCTCGAGGGGTTTGGGTAGTGCATTTGGGATACGTTCTATGACGAACAGGACGTCTTCTCTGACAGTCACCCCCCAATGGGAGGGTTGCTCGACCACAAAGACACTCTTGAGAAGCTGGAGAGGGAGCTTCTTCAAACCTGCTGGCGGCAGAAAAGGGGTGGACCTGCGGATGAGTAGCTGAACCACGGTGCTGGTTTAGTCCACCGGGGAGAAAATGAAGTTAGGGCCTCTCTCATGAACCGTGACCAGATTGTTAGGGGGCTCTGTGGTGTAGACTTCATAGTCGCATCTCACCAATCTCTCTGTGTACGTCACGGTGAGGGGAGGTACAGACCACCTCTCCTCTGGGGAAGGGGGAAAGGCGGGGGGTGGTGTTTCGTCATCAGGGAGCTCAGCCGGAGCGCACCTGGGTACCATCCGGAAGCAGGGGAGGGTTGTGATGGTATGTAGGAATATGTATAGGGCTGGTGCCGTTAACGCGGTCTGTGCGTGAGTGGAGCAATGTCCTGAGCGATGTTGCAGCTCCCTCGTCCGGGTCCCCCGGGGTGTACTCCCGCCGGGCGGGAATGAAACCCCTCCTGGTTGAGTGGCGGCATGTCCAGCGTGCTGGCTGTCTTCCCGTATGAGGAAGTGCGCGCCGAGATCGCCGAGGGTGATGCGTCCTTTGTCGCGCATCTGTGACCCAGAAACCGAGGGTGAGGCAGGCGCGTCAGGGCAAGGGGACTGCGAGGGGGGGGGGGGCGTTCGTGTAAGTAGGGCTATCCCTGCCCGAGCCCCTCGACGATTGGGGGGAGAGACGCTTCGGGTCGTCTGCTGCCGTGCTGTCCTCCTCTGCCTTCCGTTTGCTAGTCTCCGAGTAGCGAGGTGGATTACGTTGCGTGCCCGGAAGTATAAGGTGGGGAGAGTCAGGGTGCAAAAAGAACCTTGCATCCGATGTGGCGCTGCCAGAGTATATCCGTCTCATGGACTGATTTCTGTTCATGAATGCCTCGTAGGCCGCACTGCCTGGGGCCGCTTTCATGGCCGATAGGCAGATGCCGCACCCTGCTATCCTATACACGTGTCTCACGAAGCAGCTGGAGTGTCTCAGGCAGGTGGTATGGAGGTCGTTTTTGGGCAGAGGGCAGGCACATCGGGCCGAGAAGGTGTTTCCGATGTGCCTGTCCTCTGCCCAAAAACGACCTCCATACCACCGGCCGAGAAGGTGTCTTGAAATCAGGGAGAGAGAAGTATAAGTCGGAGGAAAAAACTTATATGAGAGTATGGGTATAACACAATATTTTGCAAACAGAGTTTTGATCCAACCAAAAGTTTTGTGATTATGTCGACAAAAAAAAAATTGTCGTCTCGACAACTTTCTGTCAAGACAAATTTATGTTTTGACAAAACTGTATTGAAAAATTGTTGTGTTGAGAGATTTCTGTTGCGACAACTTTGTCAAAGACTGTATCGATAAATTGTTGTGTTGACAGATATCCGTTTCAACAATTTTTGTCAATAACTGTATCTATAAATTGTTGGTAACAGATTTCTTTATCGACAATTGTTGTCAATAACTGTACCAACGAATTGTTGTGTCAATAGATTTCTTCCTCGACAACTTTCCGTTCCGACAATTTTGTTGAGAACTGTAACAACAAATTGTTGTGTCGTGGGACGCAGCTCACTGAGAGCAAATTCAGTGCGGCAGGGCAATAATTGCCGACCCCATCTGTGGCTCTAGGGGCAGAAGGTCACTACTCCACTGCGCAGATGGGCCGCCGCGCACTGAATCTTACCTTTCGAGATGGTGCTACGATCTGTCAGGATCGTGTGAGGCGGGAGTGCTCTGCGTCCGAAGACAGAGCGACTAATGAAAGATGGGGCAGGCCAGCTCACGCTTATATAGGAAGGAAGGGGGTTGGGGGTTTCAGCCGGCAGACGGCCGAGCGTACCATCTGGTACCTGGAAGACATTTAGACCGATAGGCGCAAGACGCCACACGCCACCAAGCGAACAAAGTTTCCTTTCCCTAAAAACTCGGACAGTCGAGGAACTTAAAAGTTTCGAGATTCCCGAGAAAGGTTGAAAGACTCAAAGGTCTAAATCGGTCGAAAACTACGTTCAACGGATGTTTTCAAGATTCTCTTGTAAAAACGTTTCTGTAATGTTTCCTCTTCAGGATTCATTCGAATAAAAGCATAAACGTAATGCAAACCATGTGGCTCTTACGAGTGGGAGCGAAAATTGGGATTGTTCACTTCTCCATGAGAAAAAAATGGTGTATATGTTGACGCTCTGGGGTCTTCAAAGTGTCAGCGGGCCTGAGGCCCGGGCAGCGCACAGGCTGCGTCCACGTCAACGCCGCAGAGACGACACCCACGTCACCATCCCCACCGGCAAGGATATGAGACAGTGTGGGTTGAAGGGCTTTCTCTGGTCCCAGACGCCGCCACCGTAGGCAAGGCATCTTGGAGTTGTAAGCAAGGAAACGTGAAGGAGTTGGCCCGCATGTCTCATGTAGGCTCCCTCGTTGGCAGCTATATATGCGTCTTATGTACATGCGGCATATGAACATTTGGTCTCACCTGTTGGAAAATTTGATTTCTTATTCTCCAATTGTTGGTTCAACTGAAAGCATTGTATATCAACTTTGTTGCCACATATCGTACCAATGAGATGTCATATGGGAGTTGATGAAATGGAACCAAAGCCAGTCGAGTATGGATTTGATTTGATTTGGGCCTCATTTCCACCAGAGCCTCAACGTGAGTCATAATAGGCTCCCCCGTAGGGCTCGATGATCATTGATTCCAATAGGCTCGCACGCCTAGGTGTGCGAGGAAAGTACAAAACAACGCTTTTAACGTTAGAAAGAAAGTGAAAATTTTAGCAATGTCAGACGCACGCTGGTGCGCAAAAGAAAAAACGCTTACACGAAACGGACCTCCGCTTCATATCCTTTTGAATTTGAAGAGTATATATACGCACTCTAGTGCGTACAGGTAGCATCAAGATTAGTACAAGGTCAGTGGCTGCACGGGCAAATTCAGCTCCGACAGCAACGCAACACAATATTTACAGCTA
>SDVV010027029.1:0-12164 GCA_016164225.1 Gammarus roeselii | reverse complement strand
ATATATATGATTGAGCTCAATCATAGCACAGAAGATACCAACCTTATATGAGACTAGAAATAATATTTTTTCGTATTAGCATAATTTCTAATGTGACTGTATCTCATCAAAGTATGTGCAAGGAACTGCTCAAGAGTTATTTATCACACTCATCTTAATTAACTTAGGCTTTGATTCCTGGAGAATACATTAGCTTCTGTCGATTGACTGGTGTGAGAGCGACAACTAACTGTTCCTGCCGTTCAATCTCATTCTACATTTTTTTAAATTAATATTCTGTCAAGCTAGAATCCTTGTGCTGGCCATGACCTCGTGAATAATTTTCCATTTTCTTCGGACATTTTCGCGCTGTTTTGTTAGAGAATTAGGCTCTTACCAATAGCTAGTTTTATGCATGCCTGTCGTTCGAAATATCCTGCAGGGCAGAAGGGCACTGGCATTTGCTGGTCCCCATGTGAAAAATAATTTCATAGCAAAACCTTATCCACGATTGTTAATCACATTTAGAAATGTTGCTTTTCGGTGATGGTGATCAAGAAGACGAAGTGAAACAAGATTTCACTGAAAAAGGCATAAAAAGGTAAATTGTATGATGAAATGTTACCCAAGATTCCATTCTTTGCAAATAGTTGGATTTCTTCACATGTTTTGCTGATAAGGATTGCATCAATTTGTGTGAACCAACATTGTACGCTTATAAAATAAACTCTTCCATGACGTCCGAGAGCATCATAGAAACTGGACGCCGACCCAACTAATCCTCACCATTTTTCAGATTGAGGGTCGAGGGTCTCTGCTCTATTTAGCAGTTGGTTCTCTTCATTCCTCACGTATTCTCCATGTGTTAGGCATTGTTTAGTTTATTGCAAAGGCTTATCCCAAGAAGAGATTACCTCTTTTCATTAAAGCTGCACGACAGACGAATGTTGCGCAGGTGTTCAAAATTTGTCAGAGTTTTATAATCGAACCTCCTGCAAAACGTGTTTGCTCCAGACTCGGTTGAAGACATCTTTTTTCAAACGCACGGTAAATTTTGTCGCGGTTCAAATTCTGAGATGGATATTATTGTTCAATTTTAAATCAATAAAAAAAAAATTTATTTACGAGGGGTTGGCGTTACCGAGCGGTTTCATGTGAAGTATTTTTCGCCGGAATGAGTTCGTTTGGTCAGAAGATAAAGTTTGTGACATCATTTCAAAACTTCAAATCGCCATCACAGTAACGGATCATCTGATTTGTATAATATTTAACATCATACTTTTAGACTTGAACACATCGATAGAGACAACACCTAATCGTACGTTGGCAATGATCTTTTATTAGCAGAATAAAAGTGAAAAATAATATTGTTTTGTCTTTGTGGGAATTGCATAAATAAACCTAAATTTAACTTCTACGAGGGAAACAAATAGTTTTAAAAATTTGAAAACCAATCTACTTCCAACTCTCAACAGCAAACATAAAATTAAACACTACCAGTGGCCTCTCCTTCCCCCCATTTGGACAAACTTGCCAGGGATTGTTAGCTCACCGGGTCACGTTATAAATTTATCGTCAAATAACGTGTTTTTTTTTTTCTAAAGATGACGGAGGCACTTTACTCCACTCGTAAGTATGAAGAATGCCTGCAGCTATTTCAATTCCAGAGGTTATTTCATGCACTTGGTCCTAGACATTATTCATGAGTAACTTTTTATTCAGATTTCTCTAACATGCAAGGATTTCTAAATTTGTAACTGTTCAAGTTGCTTTGAGACACGGTTCGGTGTTTTAATCTGCTATCGGATGTGATAAGTGTAACCTATTTCTTGTGTACCGGTGCGTGCGACGGCAGCGCCATACAGGAGCAACGGCAGCTGTGGGCGGTGCACCCTCTGAAATGAGACAGAAGGCGAGAGATTCCTGATTTAGTAGAAAAGATCTTAACAGTAGCAGCTGCTGGCTGCACTACTGGCTGTATAACTGTGTAAAAACAATGGCTCTTTACAGTAGCAGCTGCTGGCTGCACTACTGGCCGTATAACTGTGTAAAAACAATGGCTCTTTACAGTAGCAGCTGCTGGCTGCACTACTGGCCGTATAACTGTGTAAAAACAATGGCTCTTTACAGTAGCAGCTGCTGGCTGCACTACTGGCCGTATAACTGTGTAAAAACAATGGCTCTTTACAGTAGCAGCTGCTGGCTGCACTACTGGCCGTATAACTGTGTAAAAACAATGGCTCTTTACAGTAGCAGCTGCTGGCTGCACTACTGGCCGTATAACTGTGTAAAAACAATGGCTCTTTACAGTAGCAGCTGCTGGCTGCACTACTGGCCGTATAACTGTGTAAAAACAATGGCTCTTTACAGTAGCAGCTGCTGGCTGCACTACTGGCCGTATAACTGTGTAAAAACAATGGCTCTTTACAGTAGCAGCTGCTGGCTGCACTACTGGCCGTATAACTGTGTAAAAACAATGGCTCTTTACAGTAGCAGCTGCTGGCTGCACTACTGGCCGTATAACTGTGTAAAAACAATGGCATATGAACTCAGACAATAGGCCTCTGATATTATTTCATGGTAGGAGAGGTTGTATGATAGTATATATAGTGTAAGTGAGTCTAATTCTTCTACCATGACGGCGGATATCTGATCATGGCGTGTAATTATTATCCATCTGCTAATTATATCATGGACATAATTTAATGTTGATTCATATTTGCATTGAAAGAACTGTTTGTTTCAATTTGGATTCGTGAATAATGCATTTGGTTTGTCATTGACGTGTCTCAAGAAAACAATTAGCAGGAAAACAACAAACTACTCTCCATTTCTGCTTCCTTTGGAAACGATTTTTTTTCAGTTAATTGATTTACGTGTGACATTAAATGAACTGGTTTATTAACAGTCACTTCTTCGGACGGGGATCATGATTTAGAAAATTGTTGGAGTGGCCGTGATGTTTTAGGCTGTGGCAGTATTAGGCCGGCGATATAATGGGAACCATGAAGCTAGCGCGATTCTACAACGTTCCACAACAGAAAAAAATAAGTCAAATCAATTTACAGCATTTTTTGATCAAATTCAACAGAACTAGAATAACTCATTTGCCATGGCTATTCTATAATATAGCAGATAATGCAAACAAACACAGCGACAGATATTATGACAAGCAAACGCCTGAGTTGTATTGAAGTCAGTGTCGGATCAGACTCGTAGCATAGAAGTGCTGACGTCACTCAGAATGCCACGCTCTCGTATTCTAGAAAACTCATTTCCCTCTTACCGCAAAATTTTGGACACCTAACTAATAATTGATTTTTTGAAATAATTTGGCCGTCGCGCTGTTACCAAAATTTGCTAGCTCAGCGTCTTTTAATCTCGATTCAGTGGCCCGATCGTATGCATGTTCCTGTTGAACCGACCAGGAAGCGAGAAGCAGGTACTACCTTGACCAGTTCTCATTTAAACGACATAGTTTTTGTTCAATTATCTTCGATTGTTTTTCAAAATATATTGCTAATGATTGAATAATATAATTTACTTTCACCGTGAATGATTGTGAACTTAGATGCCCACAACGTCAAACATATTGTTGTGAATAGTCGCAATGCGTGACTTGTCACCAACAGATGGGGTTGTTCTAAAATTGACCTGTTTGGCCGATAGATGGCGGTCATGACGTTGTCTCAATGGAAAGGTAACACTCCCCACCTACGACAAAACAGCAAATATTCTCCAAATAATTGATAAAATATGATAACTATTCTTTATTTGATCAAACATAATCGAATAACAACCTTCTTGATTGAACTACACTTAAGTCAGCGAATAGTTATCGGCCTCGTTCACGTTTAATCGCGGTAGGTCGAAGTCATTGAAGACAAATCAAGTGAGGATACGGTCACACGAAAGACAATTTTGGCTGAACGAAGTTCTTGTATGACTACAAAAAGAACTCTTCAGTATTCCAGTTAGATAGTCGATGTTAACAATTTTTGTTAGGTATCCCATCGTATTCCCGAAAGGCATTAGCCTGGCTAGAACTTGGAGGAACTCGTCGTGACCCATACAATTTCTAACGTTATGCGTACGGAATGAGCCGCTCACTTCCTCCGTAACTTCTAGACGCTGATTCCAAACCAAAATTAAAATAGGAATAAACTATTTCCCCTTCAATTATCACTTCGTGTTCATCCTACAGTGACCGTAAAAAATAGGTTACCCATTTTACAAAGCTGTAAAGCACTGGGAAAATGAAGTGTTTTATATAGAAAATAGCAGTTTACAGCTTGATAGTTTATTTTTTTTGCATCTATGTTACTAGGAAGGTGGTTCGGACACTTGGTGAGGATGGATGATGGGAAATTGGTGAAAAGGGCGAAGAAAACGGAGTTAAGTTGACGTAGGCTTAGAGGAATAAAGAAGTTTGGTGGGTGAATGGCGTCAATCGGGATTTAGGGAGGAGAGAAATCGTGTAGAGGAGGCGCGTGCAATGAAGAGAATAGAAAGTGTTCTGATGCACTTCCTTGCCCCAGTCGTTCCGTTGAAACCGGGGTCGTGGGCAGAGCTGTAACTGGCACCGCTAAAACTAGCGGCGCTATTTTTTCTAGCGGAACCCACAGGCGCTACTAAATTTTGGGCGTTTTACACGCTAGTCGCTAGGGCTACTATTAAAATGTAACAAAAATCGTAAATTCTAACACTATGTGTAAAACACGGTCAAACACAAAGTGAGAACATCAACATATTCTCTCGCATGATACCGGTATGAAACGTGATTGAACGCAGTGTATGTAGTTCGACCGTTGCATAATCGTTGTACGCCGCCATGTTGCTGCAGCTGCGCATCAGTCAAAAAGTGTCACTCGTGGTGTGAGGTAAAAAATGGGTTCATAGGGCTATGAGCGATGAATTTGACCACAACAATATTTATGCAGGGCGAAGATTGGTGTGCAGTTAGGAATTCGACTCATAAAACAACTGACACATGACTAATTGATTCTGGCATATTTTAAAACTAGCGCTAGAAGTAGCGCTTGCTGCGCTATTTGTGCGAACCGGTAGCGCCGCTACATATTATTACCATCAACGGTAGCGATACCGGTGCTGGTTTTCATCAGTAGCACTTACAGCTCTGGTCGTGGGTGGGGCCCAGCAATAATGACGCAGCTAAGGTAAATAAGTGGAAGCTCTCAGGCACCGCTGCTGACACTGACCTCTAACCTGACTCCATTCTCGGAGTGAGTGTTAACGTTAAAATGCTAAGGTCTGATATGTGTGCAAGTGCAGGAAAAGAGTGTGACGTTTGTCGTTCCGTTAACAAACCCTCATTATGTAGATTCAGCCCTGTGTCTGTAGGTACTCGATTCTATACAAGCTACACACTGCGCTGGTACTGACTATGGCTGGACGACGTTCCAGAGAGCATCGGCACATCCAGGCTTTTTGCAAATTTTTAAAGTTTAAAATAGACCGACTTATAGGAATAAAATTGTGATTGTGTCTGTCCTTCAGGGTATCAAGAAAATGTGAAGAAAAAAAATCCACACCTCACTCAGAGGAAGGGGGAAAGTACAGCCAAACGAAAACAGAACGGAATCGGAATTAGATTTTCAAGTTATATAGGTATTTGTTTATTACAAATGTAAAATCACAGAACCTAACGACGGTGAAATCTCATTCTTCCCGCCCAACGCTTCCCCTACCGACCAGAGCCCTGTTGTTTATAGAGGGGGCGCTCTCCTCCTCTAAAAGTATTGCTGAAATCTCCATAACTCGTGAACTTTTTAGCTTGGGGAAATTTTCAGTGCGCGGGAGATGGAGAAAGCTTTCTAAATTATTATCAATAAGAATTGTAGATAAGCAAAGTGAATTATTAGGCAATATAAAGAATTCGCGCTTGATTTGATTCTCATCTACCCAAAGCCTCAACGCGACTCATAATAGGCTCCCCCCCTGTAGGGCTCGATAATCATGGATTCCAGTTGGATCGCACGCCTCAGTGTACGAGAAAAATGACACTGATAAAGTTAGTTTTTTTTTAAATTTAGCTATGTCAGACGCACACTTCTGCGCGCAAGAAAATGCTTAGACGAAACGGATCTCAGTTTCCAATCACTTAGAGCTTCAAGAGTACAGGTACAGGTAGCATCGTCGAGACTGGTACAAGGTTTACAGCTACTCGGACAAAGTCAGTTCCGACAGCATCACAACACGGCCGAGAACGCTACGCGGTCTAGGTCGATTATAATACACTTTACTTCATTTATTCAGGTAAGACTCGGACGAAACAAATTCTCGCCTCCAATCATTTAGAACTCCAAGAGACTGGTACAAGGTCCACGGCTACACGTACAAAGTCAGCTCCGACAGCAACGCATCACAATGTTTGCAGCTACGTGGTCTAGTTTAGTAGAGGTACGATTT
Organism: Gammarus roeselii; assembly: GCA_016164225.1. Classification (NCBI taxonomy): domain Eukaryota; kingdom Metazoa; phylum Arthropoda; class Malacostraca; order Amphipoda; family Gammaridae; genus Gammarus; species Gammarus roeselii. The sequence goes on along the minus strand of SDVV010027029.1, from coordinate 5,756 downwards.
ATTTATTAAGGTAAGATAAAGACTCAAACAAAACGAATCCCTGCCTCCAACCACTCAGAAATCCAAGCGTTATATGCAAGTCCCTCAGTGCACACAGATAATATCGTCAAAATTGGTAAAAGGTCTATGGCTTTACGGATTAGATCAACTCCAACCGCAACGAGTCACAAGGTTTTATAGATACGCAGTCCAGATCAACCCCAGATACTACATATGGTCCGTGCACGCGCGAGCGAGCACAGACTGAATAAACACCTATTCACAAAATCCCAAGCAGGAACTCCCGCACAAATACACCAGCATAATACATGACAAAATTGTGGATCGTGGAGAAGAAAGTAAGGGCAGGTTCGTCATGGGCAGAAAAACTGCTCATATTATTGGTTTCGTATTTATTGGTTGAAGGGATAGGGTGGGTGGGCATTGGTCCCTTGGGTTCCAAAAGAGCCCGATGAATCCTGAAGTTTAACCTAGGTCTCCCGGGTCTTTCCGAGCTCCCCAGGTCCTCCGAGACCCATCGGCTCAGCTCATCTCGGCTTGTCTCGAATAATTTCGGCCAGTATCGGCTCGTCGCGACCAACTCGACTCGGCTCAACATGTTTCGGCTGATCTTGACGCACCTCGATCAGCCTCGACGTGGCTCTCCCCCTCTGCGCTAGCAATCATGTGGACTGTAATAATAAACATTTACACTCAAGCATTTTAGAGTGGGAGTGGAGTGGCTGAGGTACTTCGGGTCCCAAAAGAGCCCGACGAATCGCGGAGGGTAACCCATGTCCCCCGGATCCTCCGAGCTCCGCGGGTCCCTCGTCTCAGCTCATCTCGGCTTGTCTCGAATCATTTCGGCCAATCTCGGCTCGTCGCCACCAACGTGACTCGAATCAACATGTTTCAACTAATCTCGAAGCACGTGGACCAGGCTCGACACGTCCCTCGCCCTACGTGCCAGTAATCCGCGGACTGTAATAATTAATTATTCTACTAAATACTTTCACATATATACATTTTTCTGTGTATGGGCTTACAGCGTGGGGAAAGGGAAGCAATGTGGTGTAGAAGAAATTTATTGCATTAGATGTCTCATTGTGATAATTTTGCACATGGATTGCAAAAGAGGCCTATGAAAGTTCAAAACGATTGAATATTTATCCACCCATATCATCTGTCATTTTGTTCCTTGTCTTTGATTGCTGCTACCGCCTGTAAAAGTTCATCAGTCCAATCCATGCATATTTTGAAAATTCTTAGTTTGCTCCTAAATTACTATATTCTTTCGGTATAAGCTGGCGACATATTCAACAAACTTTTCTCTACGACATGGACATCGGTTGCTATATTAAACCGTTTTATTGAGTACTGATTCAACGTCATCGTGTGGGATTAAAAACGCAGCTTTACCCGCGTCACTTTTATTAAGTTAATGTTGTCGATGAAATGTTTTAGTGTGAAACAATAACACTATACCGACATCATGTCTCTTCATAATGACCTTCCGTATATTTTTCAATATTATATGCTATTCCGTATGGCATTATATGTATCATTTTTAAATCGAATGGACCTTGAGTGTTGCAGAAATTGTTTGATGGTAAGACCAGCTACGGCAAGTTTAATGGAGTTTCACCAGATAATGCTGCATCACTGGGCTGCATGTATCAACTATGCTGCATGTATCTACAGAACAATGGCTTCTTGAGGATGGACAGTAGACAAATATTAGAAAAACTTAGTTAAACGGACGGGAGTTCTTGTAAATTGGATATTTTGGAGAAGATTAAAATGTACAGAATCTTGGCTTTCGCAAGCTAGCATTAGGCGTCACTAGAAACTGATCAAGTTGTTGCATAAGTTTTATGATGAATAAACGAAAAAGGGAAGACCATAGATTAGACTTAGACGCAACAATCAGCAATCAGCCGCCCTGGACAGCAGCAGGAAGGGGATTGTCGTTCCTCAACGACATCTGTGAAAAAAAATGAGTAAATTTAACTCGAGGTATGGTCCAGATACCCCTGTGCACTGTACATAAGCTGTGTGAATGGATTAACCAAGATGTATTGCAGCTGTTTTCGAAGTTTACGAAACAGGTCCTCATGAATCATTATGAATTCATGATCATGAAGTTATTAAATCAGGTCATTATGGCTCATTACGAAGTTACGATTATGAAGTTAGTGAACCAGGTCATCCATGAGGAGTTCCAACTATTGCAGTTAGATTGGTGGCGTTATTAAAAGCCGTCCTTGCCAATTAATTCAAATTTGTGAACGAACAAAAAATAAAGTTGAAAGTTTATCTCCTTCTTCGGATTTTTTTTTTGACCTAAGGCAACAAGGGAGAAGCTATATTTCGTCAAATTCTGTAGAAGCAAACTGGCCCCAATAACTAATAAGACGGCCATTTCGCGTTGCAGGATGATCTTTCATGCGTAATAACCTTCAACTGTTCACCTTAATTCATTGGTGCAACATCGACGTTGAAACGCACGCGCGGTGATAGTCCTGTGAGAGAATGGGTCTCAATGAAATGGCGCACAGCGTTACACAAATGTCACGTATTGTCGCTGGAATATTTAACTTGATTGACATGTGTACGAAGTACATATGACTACACATTGACTCGTTATTAGAGTCAGTTTCTTTCACGTATTAAAGTGGAGTACATATACTGAAAGTTGAACCAAACTCATTAAAACGGTCATATTTTTCTATAGGTAAATGTTCAATCATACCAGAAATGGAATAGATGTTGTATTTGAATTTTATATACACCGTGTGCTATGCATCTCACTCTGTAAAATCATTATTTATGTACTAAATACCGTAAGATGTTAAAACAAAATAGAATGAATCTACGCGGTTTGTATTTTTAACACATAAATATTAGTAAATACAGACACTGCAGAAACTGCCATTTATACCATTTGTCAATTATTTTGGCCCAAATTTATATGAAACCTATTGTTGTTTAATCTTTTTGTAACGCGACAATCACGGCAACCGCACGCAGCAGCTTCAATCTGTAGTTGTGAGATGAATCGCGTTTATATGCAATACGAATCGGATAAACGGAACAATTAACTGAGCTACTAACGTGTAAAAAACGAAGACAATTAATGTAAAGTTATAAGAACATTTTCTTTTCACATGAGTTTTTAAACCTCACGGTATCTCCTGCTGGTTTACATGTGGGGACAACGGATTATTGAACAGTTAACAGTGCTCAAACTCCTTCAAATCTCAAGCGCTGTTGGTAAGAGTGATGAAAGGAGCTCTTAGCCAGATCTCTATCTTTTCCCTCGTCTATCATCTGCACGAGAAACGACACGCCGTAAACTCTTTATCTGTTCGAAAGTTTCTGACATCGCCTGCTCGTTATTGAGGAAGGACGCTCGGGCCACAGCGAGTCAGGATTCGTAAGCCGGACTGGTGTGATCTGTAAACACTGCAAACGAGAGTAGAGCTGCTATGTGGGGCGTTGAGTAGCTGGAGCTGAGAGAACCGAAGGAGGTTGTAGAAAAACTAGTGCACATGTGGCAGCTACAATGAATGGAATACCAATGACCTTTGAGAATACAGTGACCCAGCAACATACAGAGAGAATATTTAGTAGGAAGAGAACGTCAGGCAGTATAAAGGCCAAAAAATCACAGTTAGGAAGAACGTGGACATGAGATATATAATCATCGAAATTGACGAGAAATGGATGAGCAGAGACCTTTACGTTGCTGAATTCGGAAAACGGTAACAACAGAAAGGAGAGACAGTTCCAGTCGATGTTTTGAGCGAGTGCAGCCCTTCGAGCACTGGGCAGATGGGACAGTTAGAATTGAATATTTGAGAAGATGCATTCCTTCGAGCAGTAGACTCAGCAGAGAGGAACGGATGAAGTCCATCGAACAGTGGTCAGAAGGTAGAGAAAGTTCCATTCGTATCTTTGACCGGATGCAGTCCTTTGATCAGTGGTCAAACGGTTGAGAGAGTTATTGTCAAAACTCTAAGTAAATGCAGTCCTTCGAGAAGTGATCAAACAATTGATACAGTTTCAGTCGAAACTTTGAGCGGATGCAGTACTTAGAGCAGTTGGAAGAAGATGGACAGTGTCAATCAAATCTTTGAGCAGATGAAGTCCGTTGAACAGTGGTCAGAAGGTTGCGCCAGTTCCAGTCGCATCTCTGAGCGGATGCAGTCTTTCGAGCAATGGTCAGAAGGTAGAAACAGGCTCAGTCAAATTTTTGAGCGGGTGCAGTCCTTCGAGAAGTGGTCAGAGGAAAGAGATAATTCCTGTCGACTCTTTCAGCAGACGCTGTCATGCGAACAGAGGTCAGATGATAGACAGTTCCCGTCCAATTGTGGAGCGGATGCAGTCCTTCAAGAAGTAGTCAGAAGGTAGAAACAGTTCCAGTTGAATCAATGAGGAAGTGAAGCACTTCGAACAGTGGTATGAAGGTTGAGACAGTTCCAACCGAATCTTTGACTGTAGGCAGTCCTACGAGCAATAGTTAGAAGGTAGAGACAGTTCCAGTCGAACCTTTGAGCTGATACAGTCCGTCGAATCGTAGAGCGGACGCAGGCGTTCGAGTAGTGGTCGAAGGTAGAGATGGCTCCAGTGATATCTTTGAGCGGATGTAGTCCCTCGATCAGTGGTCAGAAGGTTGAAACAGGTCCAGTCGAATCTTTGAGTGGATGCAGTCCTTCGAGCAGTGGCAAGATGGAAGAAATAGTTCTGTCAAATCGTTGATCGGATGTAGCCCTTCGAGCAGCGGTCAGAAGTTAGAGACAATTCCAGTCGAATCTTTGAACGGATGCAGTCTTTCGAGCAGTTATCAGACGAAAGAGACAGGTCAAGTCGATTTTTTGAGCGGATGCCATCCTTTGAGCCGTGGTCAGAAGGTAGAGACAAACAGTTCCAGTACAATCGCTTGGCAGATGCAGTTCTGCGAGCAGTGGTGGACAAACTTTCAGTTGAATCTTTGAGCGGATGCAGTCCTTCGAGCAAGGATTAGATTGTTGAGACAGTTTCCGACGATTTTTTTGTGCGGAGGCAGTCGTTCGGGTAGAAAGAATAAGATATACAGTCCCAATCGGATTTGGGTGGATGGGATGGATGATTATTCATTTTATAGATCATTAACACTTTTTTTTAGTATTTTATTATTTCTTCTTGCTTGGGCTCTATTATTTTTCTCTGCCCTTTTTTCATGGTGATAAATTTTGCATTGGTTATTTTTATTATATGCATCGAGGTTGGTTGAGACAAGGTGACCCAGGGAGAGGAGGTACTCGTGGGATCCGCGGGACTCGGGTACCCGGGGTTTCGGGAACCCGGGGGACTTGGGAGACCAGGTGGATTTGGGTTGGTCCACTTGGATATTTCTGGGGGCCTTTGGGACATCCTTGACACCCTTTGGGAGCCTTTTGAGAAACTGTGGGACCCTATAGAGGCCCCTCTGAATCCTGGAACCTCTGCTCCCCCCTTGGGGTGGATAGATGATTATTCATTTTATTCATTTTATAGATCATTAACACTTTATTTTAGTATTCTATTATTTCTTCTTGTCTGGGCTCTATTATTTTTTGTTGCCTTTTTTTCATGGTGATAAATTTTGAATCTGTTAATATTATATGTATCGAGGTTGGTTGAGACAAGGTGACCCAGAGAGGGGAGGATTTCGTGGGACCCGCGGGACTCTGAGACCCAGGGTTTCGGGAACCCGGGGGACTTGGGAGACCAGGTGGATTTGGAGGGGTCCACTT
>SDVV010027028.1:0-12165 GCA_016164225.1 Gammarus roeselii | reverse complement strand
TGCGGGTGTTGTTTACCAGTACAGTTGCGGTCGATGCAAATCATCGTACATTGGCAGCACTTGCGTCCAATTCTTGATGAGGCAATGCCAGCATGCTGGTCTCTCGCACAGGACGTCCTTTCCCCTAAATTCTACTGCTAAATCTTCCATACGAGAACACTGCGTTAACAAGCAGTGTTCCTTCAAGAACAGCAATTTCAAAATTATAGATTCACTCTCTGGTATCATACAAGACCTTCGAATTTTGGAGTCCTTACATATTTCAACCGCCAACCCCAACATTAATGAATTTCGCAGTGATACACCTCTGAACATAGTCACTTATTATTGTTGTTATTATTTTTTCTGGTGTGCTTTTATCATTGTTCGCCCAATTTCTTGAAATTGCGTTAGGTAACCCATGTTAATTAGGAAGTTGTCTTTGTCTCAACCTCAGTTTGTATGATTTAGATATAATGTACCACTCTGTATCATTTTCTTTCATTAATTTCGAACATCTTGCTGTAATTTTCAGAACACTGATGATGTGCTGTTGTATAGCACGAAACGTTTGTAGATTTTACCATTGTTAGGTTTTATTGAAGAATGTTTTTTATCACTGTCGCCCTTTTATTCATCCATATAATAATAAGTTATGTGTAAGGTAATTGTATTTTAACTTATAATAAGCGAGATTAATGTAATTAAGAACCCAAGCTGAATGTGCCAGATAAATGTTGGTTTTTAAAACATTGCGTTGTAGCAGACATACTTTATTATCAAAACTGACCATATCGATAATCTGCTTCTAAAGTTCTCATAGGTTTAAACCAGCTGATTATGAAATTATTATAAACATAAACGATCTGTCTCACAGTCAACTGTATAGGTTATAGTGCGTAATAAAAAAAGAATGCACCGTTGCACCGTTTGAGTTCTTTTGAGGGCTACAATTTTATAAGTTGCTTGAAAAAATCAGCTTTGAAAAGTAGCTTCAAGCCGAGCGATGTTATGACAAACTTAACTGAACTACAGGTAAAGCCGTGTAGGCTTTTAGCAACGGACAGCTGTCGTGGCCGTCACGGTGAGGCGTTTCGGCTTGTGTTTACTTATTTCACCGTAAACGGTCTCACGCTCACCACGTTGGTTAAGTTCAAGTCCGAAATGACGACACAAGATCGGCGAGCACATTATTCCCAGCCGCTCCTAATCGGATCAGTCGAACAAAAGCATGCTGATTAGCGCGTTACTCTAAACTCAAATACGAAGCATAAATAAATAATCAGTCCCTGATTAGTCGACATTTTTCCACTGTAGTATAATTTTTCAGCAAACATTTCTCCCTCTTTTACTCAATTTAGTTACATTTTCAAAGAAATTAAGGGGTGGTGTAGTAAATTTGTGCGCCATCAGTTATTCCCATCTCCATGTCTGCGTTCAAAATTCTAAGGCATCGTTATTTTGTATGATTTGGGCTCTTTATACGTAAAAAAAAGACAAACATAGCTCAACGATGTCTTTTTCGTTTAGTCGAAATCAAGCTTTGGACTTGGTATGTTTTTACTTCACTTTCGATACATCGAACGTGCGAACAAAAAAATAATTTCAGCATACACATTGAATAGTGACAAACATAATTTTATATGGCCCCACTTAGAAACAGCGATGGCCTATGAACGACTGCGCAATATAATTGGTCAAGATTCTGCCCTCTCCTATCGTTTATTAGTTGTCCAAACTTTTTTTTCGGTTCCAACAGGACAAGAAGCAATAACCATGGCATTTTATCCGGGTATTGCAGCGTAAGGTTAATTGCACAATGGCCGCCCATGCCTGACAGTAGAGCTTTCAATAGTTATCATACAGAACGATGTTTGACATATGTGGAGCATATAAAAATATATTGCGATTGTTTACATTTTCCAAACTTTCCTATATAGCACCTGCATGGAATGATATTTCAAAATGCTAAGGCTTCTCCGAGGTAATGAACTACACCAATTTGAGCATATGCTTGCTTACACCGGTAGTTGAAGTAAATGATTATTAATTCAAGTTGATATGCGTTTTGACCATGGTTGTCGACAGTTTTAGCCGTACCCACACTTTCTAGATAACGTTGTTTTTATATACCTAATATACAGTTGATCCTAATAAATCGAGTTAGCACTGTATATGTGGCACTGAACATCAGTTACAGTGATAATTTTTAATTGTCCCCCTGTAAAGGTTATACAGATAACGACAGACACTTGGAGGAAATCCTCCAGGAAGGAGGTGGCCGACAGCAAGGCGCTCTGTTCATTCCTCCCACACAATCACACAATTTAGCCCTTGTGTGTTAAAGGGTCCGGCCGAATGACCGGCCCTCTTGACCCCTGGGTCAAAACTGCAGTCCGAGGTCAGTGTCAGCAGCAGGGCCCGTCAGTGCGACTCGTTTACCCTTGCAGCGTCATAGTGACTGAGCACTTCTCCCCCCACGACCATCCTGTTTCACAACAAGATGTCTACGACGGGAAAGCACATCAGGACACCGTCAAAAGAATCATCGATTCACAAAAATTCCCAACTCACGCCTACTCATTGCCTGCACTCTCGCTACTTCCATACTCAAGTCTCTCCTTCCTAACGCCTGCTTCACACCATCCATCCACTCAAACTATGGTCTACCTCTAGGCCTACGTTCATTCACATTCGCCTTCATAATCCTTTTGTTTCAATCTCCCTACATCCATCCGCACCATGTGCCCAAGCGCAAAACTACTTTGTCCTCAAACTTCTTCACCATGACTGTTCAAATTCGAAACACGTCGTTATTGATTCTGTCTCTCATCGTCGCTTCAGTGATGTCCCTTAAACATTTAATATCGAAAACATTCAACCTTCTTCTCTATTCTGCTCTCACCCCAAGTCTCGGCTCCGTAGAGCACAGTTGAGATAACTACATCCTCATACAGACATCTCTTTGCTTCCATCCCCAACGTCCTACAGCTCATTACTCTCTTCAGTGCACACAACACTCTACACCCTTCCTTCACTCGCGACTTCACCTCAGTTTCCACTAGTTCAGTCTTCTCCACACGAGAGTCCAGATACGTAAGACATTGAACTTCCTCCAATACCTCTCCATTTAAGAGGACATTAATTCTGCTCGCATCGGCAGTCCTCGAATCTTCCTCCTCTCACACACTCTTCCAAACTCCAACACTAGCCTCCATAATTTTCTCATCCGAATCCGCCACCAGGGTCGTATCACCCACAAACAGTAACGACTCAATTGCCAACTTCAATCCTTCGCTTCCAACAGCTCCAAGCTACGATCCTTTACACTATCGTTCACCTCCCTGACCACTCCATCCATGGAGGAGTTGAAAAGCCAACGAGACATAACGCAGCCTTGTCACAGACCCACTTTCACTGTGAACCAATCACTCACCTCGCTCCCCACTCTGACACATGCTCTACTGCCAGCACAAAATCTTTGAACCGCTTTCAACAGATTTCCACCCACGTCATACCAACGCAACAATCTCCACATCGTTCCCTTGTCGATCATGTCGTAGGCATTTTCCAAATCCATGAAGGCCCAGAATACAGCCTTTCCCTGCACAGAGTACTTCTTTCAGACTAGTCTTACTCCAGGAACACTGTTTGGCATACCCTCTACCAATCCTGAAGCCACACTGTTCCTCACCAATTGCGTCATCCGTAGTCTCTAATCCATATGATCAGCCTTCACACGTACACTTTACCGACCACACATAACAAACTTACACCTCCTGAATTGCAGCATTCATTGTTATAGCTAATTACCTATTGAGATAATGAGATTATTCTAATTATGCAGGCATTGAAGTTCAAGCTACAGCTATGTACAGGAGTCGGCATTGAAAAAAACAATCATGAAAGGAAAAATTAGAAACCAATAGGCTCTTAGTTCCAAGATTGAATCTGGAATGATTCATTCATCAATAAATGGCAAGTGTCCAGTATGGGGGATACGACATGGTATTGGGCAGGATGGGCATAATCCTAGTCTTCCTGGTCCAGCAGCAGGGGTTGTAGGTCGGTGGCACGGGCTCGCCAGCTGCTGGTAGTCAGTTCTGGCTTGCCAGCTGCATGTTGTCAGCTCAGACTCGCCAGTTGCAAGTCGTCAGCTCTCTCGGATCAGATACTTAGATCCCGATTTGCATCATATTCGAGAGGTTGATCTTGGGTTTCTGGCCCATCCATTGTGGAGTTGGTTACTCTCCAGCGCCGGAGAGGTTTCATTTTCAACGCCACTTTATGAATGAAAACATTTTCCTGAGTGTTGCCGCCACCAGTAGATAGGGTTTAGCCCGTTATGCGCACTCTAATTAAATTTTCACGTGAATGCCGCAGTGGTTGTGTTGTGGTCAGGCATCACACTTCATTCACACTGTCAACCTGAATTAGAACTATTTGGACATTCTTGTATGAAATGGTAATCGTATAGTGTAATAATAGGACACGCAATTTCTGTGTTACATTTATTGTGTATATCGATGCATAAAGTTGCCTGTATAGAAAAACACACTATCCCAAAGTAGTAGGAGCATCTGGCATTAAACAAAAAAAAAACATGACACACCGAAGAATTATTTCTATATAATGATTGAGGAACAACAAATATACAAAGTCATGGGACATTCTCAAACATGATAAATACTGAAACAATCTACAGCGAAATCATCCAGCGAGTACGTTGGAAACACACCACAGTAACGGTTTACGGTCAAACCATTGCACCAACGCTTTTCGTTTTAGTTTCAGGGGAGCAAGTGGGGTGTTCTTTGGTTGAACAAATAAATCCGTTTGACAGCTGCCATAATGTTCGAATAATGTATCTGCTAAATATGTAGCTACTGTCTCTCCCACTACCTATCCCAAATGCAGAATTGGAATGAGAGGCTTGTCCAGAAGAAAATACACTGATTTCCCCCTTAATAAGTAACTGGCTTTTTATTTTCTCCCAATAAGTTACTGAAAATGCTATGCCCACGGCCCCTTTTGCTTACAGATAAATTGTTTCAATATCCAAGGTGGGCAGTCATTGTCATAAAATCAACAGCAGTAGTGGTTGGGTATGAAATTTGAATTTGTATATTGGGCTCACCAGTTGTGGAGTACCTCCTACCTGTCAGAAGGACCAACTTGAGCAAAGACTTTTATCTCCCCAGAGGACGCGGAATAAACACAACTGGCATCAGATGGAACTCATCTTCATTTATTGCTTAAGCTGTATGTTCTTCGTCTCCCATTTTTTGGTCTTGATCATGATAGTCTGTTCGATGCCGGTGGGTAGCGGGCGAGGACTTGAAGTCGCAAAGATACGTGCGATCAGGAAAAGTTAATTTGATTCAAATCCCTCCCTGCCACCCGTGAACCACTGTGTTTCACTGTACTGTGGCCACGGAGTCACTGAATGTATGTAGATGTTTCTATGTTGAACTACCTTTTCGGTTTGTTTCGGGTCATAACTTTCTCCTTTCAGGCCAACGCCATGCTAGAACCTACCCTAGATGAAGGCACCAAATGCCAAAATCTGTATGATAGATCGTTATAATTTACTGGGGACAAATATAGTTATGTCAAAATAAAATTATTTCTATTAATGGAAATATTAATTCTATTTTTCAACATCGCTGCGCTAGCGCTAGGATATCCAATACAAAATTTTGGTTGTCTATGTTAATTAATTTTGGGAAGCTAACTATGCGAACGTGTTTGAGTTATGAAGCTAGCAACTGCTGTTCACCGGGAATTTGACAAAGTCAATTATAGCCTCTCTGGGATATTCTTTTATTGAAATTGCTATAGTTTTTCAGATATTTTGCTTGAGGTGTCCGTCTGCGAGTTCTGCCGCAGGTCTAAAGGTGTAGTCAGTGGCTGACCCTAAAGAGCTCTGGCGGTTATACGATGACGTGGCAATATTCTGCTGATGTCTTGCCTGTCATGTAAACCCCGTGGCCACAGTAAAACGCAGTGGTACACAGGTGGCGGTGAACGATTTAAACCCAGAGGGCCTTCCTAATCCTATGTAACATTGATGCTACAAGTCTTGGCCTCTTTTGGCTGATCCCGTGAATAATTTAACGCGAACAAAACTGTAAGGGAAGAAGCTTAAGAAGAAAGTCCGAAGCAAAAGAGGGCCTAAAGCTTTAATTCCCTATAATCACTTATAAGTTGAGTAAACTCCCCCCCCCCCCCCAGTTCCATTCCAGCCTCTAAGGTGGCAGGCTGTATGCATTCGATTTCTTGCGTCCTTCAAATACTAAGTTAGACGCCTTCAGTTGTTCCACAGTGTTTGTTCCCAGAGGAAAGCCTTTCTGTTTTGTAACTTGTTGACAATATGCGCTTTATATTAATACCTCTTGTTGGGACAACTGTCCAAAACAGCTTCACCAATAGGGGAAAAAATTGAACTTTTGGTCTCAAATTTATAGACAAAACCGTACCCAGAACTTGATTTTTTTACATTCGCTTCAGCATCTAAAAATCAAACCCAGAATTCATGTTATAGCTCTTACACTTTACCCGTTATGATTTCCTTTTTACCCCTAACCGCTTCCTGTAGTTTAAAATGCTATGCTTTGTCAATAATAAACGATCTTTGACATTTTCCGACTCAAATAAAGGATTAGTTTTGTTTGTGTGCCAGGCTTTTTCGCTAGCAATTATTTTGTGACATCACTCGATGTCACAAAATAATTGTGTTGCATTGCTTGAAACTTTCCAAACCCTCTGCCAAAGTCATTTCCAGCCAAAACGCGAGAAGAAAAATAACTTCAATCACAGAGACAATATAGATCTGATGAAACATGGAGCCAAAAATGGTCGATCACGAAATAAATATGAAAACATGAATGTTCATGACATCGTTTCATGTTGATGATGACTGTTGGCAGAATCGCTACTGACTGCAATAATAACTAAATTGTTTTATGTCTATTTAATGAATGTAGGTGTTTGACTTGGCATGTGTCTGTTACAAAGTTCAAATAAATATGGTGGGAGGTTTCTCATTCGATCAGTTCGGCTGATAGTGGACACTGTGCCACTTTTAAAATGTTGATGACTGAATAACCTAACTATGCGAAGAGGCTAAGAGGTAATCCCGTCTCGATTCTGTGGAAGGAGCTCTTTTCTATATAAAATAGGTTGCACGCACTCGCACTCTGACCTAAAATATGCATTGGTGTTAAAAAAGGTGTTTGCAACACAAAACAAAAGATGCTATGAACGGAAAAATCTTGGATCTTGGAAGTTGCTGGCTCACTGCACGTTGATTTGTTGACACACACGTCATGTGCACCTTCGAGGCGCATGACTACACGGAAATGGGCCTGGACAGGATATTAGTCAGACAACGGCGAGCTACGAAAATCCTATAAATTTTTATCATAATTAGCAGAATGTTGTGAATATCAAACAACAAATTTTGACACCCTCTGCACACTAGCTAAAGTTACTATTACTAAATATATTAACTATGAAACAAACAATGATACCTAACTACATTAATTGTACTTGCTAGAACATTGATATTTTTACCCCGTGGTTAATTTGAGGTAGGGTGAGCCCAGATCTAGTGTTATTATTGGGAAAGACAGCGCATAATACATTTTAAGGGTTGGGACCTTTGATAGTTTCACACCCTTAAAGGTGCCCTAGACTTTGAAACTTTCACTTCTTCGTTTTGATAGGTCAGTGTTAGTGCTAAACAATCTGTTATTAATTTTTCAGAAAACGCTCTGTGGAAATAAATTATTGAAAAATATCCTACAACACCTCATTAACTCAACCAAGAAGAATTCAATCAATTTGCCACGCAGCCGCGTTCAAGTTCAAAAGCTAGATGCGACCGCTGATCCAAGTAATTTAACGTTTACTGGAATGAGCAAAACTTATATTTTGTTAGGAAGCCAAACTATTTTATACCAACTATCACCTGTTCTATAGAAGTTGACCAGCTCGGATAGATGGCGCTGAGTAGTATCAGTACTAGCATGTGTTCGCACAAGCAGAATTGCAAAAAAATATTCTCCTTCAAAACGCTGGTCATTCGTGCTCATTTCTTGAGACGGTAATTGTTAATACGCTCCAAAAATTATTTTAGACTATTTTGACGCTTTAAATGACTGTCATTGTATTAAATAGACCCTATTTCATTGATATTAATTGTAAACAGAATGTCGATGGGGCGAAATCTTGTGCATTTTTAAGGATTGACCTAGAGGAGGGGCAATGAAGAGCGGTATCACATTGAAGTTCAATTTATTGTAATATAGGAATATAATTATAATTCAACAACATTTGGTCTACCACATTAAAAATATTAATGGAGAAGATAGTTTGTGGGGTAAAATTTACATTAAACGTGCAATTACTCAATTTGAATACTGCTTGACCCAACGTCTGTGAGAACATTGTCACCTAGACAAAAACCACACAATGTAAACTATAAAAAATCCTGCCCTGTCCGATCTCACTTTTAAAAATTATTCCACGATTTTGCAGGAAAATAGTTTTGGAAATAAAAGGTCAAGACCTTTATTCTATAGTTAGCACGACATTGGTAAAAAAACAATGCTAGAGCTTGGGCATCGCTCTACTGAAATATGTACCTGCCGCTGCCTCGGATGGAGACTTTGTGAACGTGCAGCAAGTGCAGGGCCGCACTGGAGGAAGGTTAGGTTGGAGCGCTGGAAATGCCGGGTCGTATATACTGGTGCCTAGTAATCAAAATATACATGAATTTGAAAAAAAGGGGCATTTTGAATTTGGTGATCGAGTTTATTACTTATTCAGGAATACTTTTCTTTAATTTCCGTCTTGCTGCTTCAAAACTTCGACGTCCAAATCTGACTTGATGATTGGCTGGTTGAGGAGTACACAACTGTCAACACAGCATGTACGTTGCCGTGCGCAGGCTCCGTGGACATATTTTGTTGCCCAGAACTGGAAAGAAAAAATATATTTATTCATGCACAACTGGTGTGGTATAAGGTTTTGCATCTTAAATCTATACAAAAATGTACACAAATCAGAAATGATGGTAAGCCAAGACAATCGGATCAAGTTGAGTAGCCTTTCTGATTTCATTGCAAGTTGTAAATGACAAAATGGGACCGAGTGTGTCGGTAATTGTGCACAGTCACTGCATTCCTGAGACATACTTTCGATGGTGTTAATACAACGTTATAACACATAAAACGTCATTGTTAATATATATATTATTCCTACACAGGCTATGGTACTTTATACATACACTTTTAACACAAAGAATAAATAAAGGCAAGAGGACAGTACAGGGACGAGCCCTTACAACAACAAAAGTGTATGATTTTTTTATACACAGGCGTAATTTGAGAGGAGAAAAGGTACTTTGGTTCTATTTTGATTTTGTGCACGTTAGCTGTTGCTTCAACACCACGAATTACTATTCACACAGCTTATTTATCAGGTACTTTAACGAAAGATGTGTAGAACGTCTTGTGACAAGTCGTCCTTTTAATTGGGATTTTTTTTGTCTATAATGGTAGCGTTGCTGCAAAATTTGCAGGAATGTATCAAGACTTGACCTAACAGTAATGTTGCAATGTACCACATACTAGATATTTGTGGTACATTGCCGTTCCTTGCATTAAGTTCACATTCGTGTACATGCAGGTATACATCATATATATATACAATTGATCACTACCAGTAGTCTGTGAAGGCCAGGGTCGGACTGGCCCAGGGGGCTGGTTTAAGGGTTGGTATAACATTACTTTTTCAATCGCAAATACTTCCCTTGATTATTGACTGGGGGGTTAAATATATGGGAGGCAATATATTCTGATTAATGTTTTAGTCAAGCGAATCAAATATGCGGTCTAAATGTACCACACTTTAGCTTGTGCCCACATGAAACAGTTTCACACTGATAGAAGCTCTCACAAGTTTGAAATTGAAAATGGGATATAATCGTTTTCTTTTGTTGTATTGTGAGTTTGGATTGATCGATACCTTAATATAGGCGACGAAGAAAATTATCACCTATTACACAAAGAATTTGATGCATGTCCATACTACTCCTTCCTCATTGGATACACGCTGGGCCAAGCGTGACTGGCCCAATGCAGGTGGCAGAAGGCGGAAGGCGGAAGGGGGTTGCCGATAACTTGAGCTACCTTGAGAAAACGAAGTCTAAGTCCTAGCAGAGAGCCAGTTCCACGATAAATAAAGCTGGCTGAGTCTCATACATGGTGCCATGACTTAATTTACGCTGACTTTCCGTCAATACCACCAAGGAGAACTCATTTTACTCCGTTGCAGGACTGTTTCACCTTTGCCCATGACATGTGAACAGATGATTAGAAAACTTGTTGATATATGGTGTGATACTTATTCGATGGCAATCCTTTCTATTCAGACGTTCGAGTTGGTCATCCCGAAGCCTCCGACAGCTATCGGTGTTCTGTGATGAGCTGGATGCCAGATGTACACAAATGACATTTTGACAGTAGGTCCCTCGGCATGAACATTGCCGTGTGGACGGCGGTAGGTTCACATGAAAACTGCTGACTGCTGCCTATGGCATACTTCCATTGGTGTTGAATATTTTACATGTGGAGGCATGATTGTAAATGTGCAGTATAGACGTCATGCGGGCCCTGGTGTAGCTTCATTTGTTGGGTGCCGAATATACATGCTATGTGTCCATTGAAAATTGATTCCTAACTATACACTTAATTATAAAGACTAAAACATAACATACGCTTACATATTGTTTTATATGTTTAATTACATGTAAGGGCATGGGCAGTGCAGGGCAATGTATGGACGAGCCTTACATTGGGAGGGTGATCGCCCTACCAGGCCTTTCTCTGAACTCAGCCCGAGGGTGGCCGGACGGTCGCATAGAGGGACAGGGTTCTGATGATTTTATTCACTTTGTATTGGAGATTGAACTTGGGCAGTTTCTCCTCTATTATATCATATACCCTCGTTGCATGAATTTCGAAAAAAAAACTCTCCCGGAAGCGGACCCGATCCCTTCCATTATTTTATATTATCTACATTTTTCATCACGGAATAAGGCCGAAAAAGCCTGCAACGTGCCTTATTTGAAAAAAATAAATAAATAACTTATTTTTTCAAATAGCATAAATTGTTTTTGTCTCGTAATAGTGATCCCCGTACCAAACAACATACAAACAACTTTGATGAGACACATCCAATAAAAAAAAAACTGAGATTATGGAAATTATGATTTATATTTGTTATGGTTTCACGAATTGCGTTCAGTGTCAATCCAAGGGCACCACTGAAATCTTCGTCAAACATTTCTTTTCAGAAGTATGATACCCTCCAACTGATGTTTGAATTTTTGACTGTTAACCTACCCTAATAATGAGGAAATTTTTGACCAAACACTTTGGGAGCTTTTAAATTAAATAAAACCCGACAGCAACACATCGAATCAGGCACCCAAAATACGAATTTCTCACGAAGAATCCAGAGTTCACTGTTTTTTAAGGCATGAAAGTCTGCTTGACAACAATAATATTATTGTTCCCACACAACTAGTCCTGAATTACCCCTCCGGGCTCTATGGTAGCCAGTCTGCCCTTGTTGAGGGCCCAATTTGGTTATGTAGCATGGGCAATGCCTGTTGACGTGTGACTATTTATTTTGCTACATGAGTTTTTTTTACAGAATGTACATTGGTACCATGGCCTCTAATGCGTCAATTTGAAATTATTTATTTATTGTGCTAAATTATAGTTATTGAAAATTTATATATGGATGGATCTTCTGTGATATGAGATGGCTGGTCGATAGATTTCTAGAATAATACGTCCGTTTACCCCGCAGGTTAGAAATACTGACCTTTGACACGTGGGTTAAAAACAACTCTCTATCGTAGGGCTAGACGTGATAGAACAAGTTCTAATAATGCATTGTTGCTAGGAAGAACACTGCTTATCTCAATTTCATTTATGCCATATGTACCCTAGCATAATATGTGGGTTTGCCCCGTGGGTTGGAAATACGTACCTCTGATCTACGGGTAGTGTCCATATGTTTCCTAGGACCAACACTGCTCCTATCAGCTACATTGATGACAGACCGAACAGGCAGTTGTCATATACTTCAGAACATTTAGACATTCAAGAC
>SDVV010027027.1:0-12165 GCA_016164225.1 Gammarus roeselii | reverse complement strand
CCTCTCTATCACTGGCTGTCCTCCGCGAGAATAAATCTTAAAACGTTGGCAAATGTCACATTCTTTCACCAATTTGGCTACAGCTGGGTAAAGGTTAGAGTGGTAATAATAACATTTAAATGCATAAATTAATTTATCTCGACCCATATGGCCGGCATCCGCGTGCATACGTTTCAATACTGGTCTAAGCAACTCTGTTGGAATGATTGGTTTTGCTCCCTGGTCCGTCTGGCCACACAGTATGCCGTTTCTAACCAACAGCTTCCGCACCCGTTGCAACTTGTCATATCTCGTGCATTTGTTCCAGTTCACTGTAGCTTCATTTGCAACAGCTGAGCAAATCTGCATTAGTTCAGTATCATTGCGTTGAAAAGCTCTCAATTCCTCAAAGTCGAAATTAGAGTGAGTCAAGTCGGCAACCTCGCCGCTTTCACTGCTCGCAGTGCTAGGTTGACTAACGCTTGAATCTCTAGATTCAGACTTGGGTGCTTCTGCAGAAGTTATATCTATTTTCGGTCTAATCTGCATAACGGTCGTCTCGTTTTCTCTTTCTACCCTGTCCTCTAACATGTACAACGTTTTACTACCTGCCGACTCTACATAGTTTTCTCGTCCCTCACCTCCTTTTGCCAACAGGTTAAAGTGAACTCCGCCGATCAAGTAAAGATGGGCGCCAACACGCCCAGAAGCGCTTGGAAAATCGATCACTCCTAGTCGGTCAACGTGGACTTTGAAACCAATGTCCTACAGGGCAACGAATGCGGGTAGCGCCTCGGCGCTGGGAAGGACTCCCGGGTACAGCATCGCTCTCAAATTACGCCTTGACACTCTACTCGAGACAATACCAAAATCTTCCGGTGCTTTCATTAACCTTCTTACTACCTCTTTACGCACGTGCAAATGATGGTCCATAGAATCGTACAATAGCAGAGATACACAGAAATGAAGAATCTGCACCTCCATGGACCGTTACATATCGTTCATCTTTCTTTACCGTGAAAGTTTCATCAACTTCCTCCACTAAATCGTTCAGCTCAAATGCACGGAATAAACTCATTATCTTTGCCCGGAATATACTGTAGCTCATAGTGATCTACGTTCAGGTCTTCAAACGTCCGCAGTAGTCTTGAATCTACCTTTTTCATATTAGCAAGGTAGATTAGAGGTCGGTGGTCGGACCTAATAACATAAGCGCGTCCTGACAAGAAAGGTCGAAAATGTTTCACTGCCCATCTCAGTGCTGCTAGTTCCCTATCCGTTGTACTATAGTTCCGCTTGGCTGTATTAAAAGCAGTACTTTTCTTCGCCCGCCTGAACCTGTGTGAGGACCGCACCGGCTCCTACCAGGCTTGCGTCAGCCGTAACGGTCAACTTACTAGAAAGGTCTGAGAACTGCGGATATGCGAGCACTGGGGGAGATGTCAGAGCAACTTTAAGATTCTCAAATGCGTTCGTGCAATCATCAGTCCATTTCAAGCTCTTACCCTTGGTTACATCGGTTAGAGGAGCCATCAATTCACTACACTTTGGGATATGTCAGCGAAAAAAATTGACCATACCCAGGAAAGACCGCACCTGACGAACAGTTTGGGGCATCGAGTACTTCATGATTGCCTCAATGCCAGCGGGAGATGGTTCGATACCAGCGCAACTTACTAAGTGCCCAAGGTATTCCACTTTCCAAAGTAATAAACTGCACTTCTTGGGTTTAATTTTGAGGCCATGGTCAGCCAGACGCGACAAAACAGTCTCTAGATTGGTGAGATGTTCTTCAAAATTCGCCCCGGTCACGAGAATGTCGTCAATGTACGCCATAGCTATGTCCCAAGACAGACCCGCAAGGACAAACAAAATGAGGCGCTGAGCGGTAGCTGGGGCATCTGAAAGACCAAATGGCATTACTCTAAATTGGTAATGGGAGCCACCAGTCGAAAATGCAGTGTAAGGCCGACTTTCAGGTTCCAACTCTATCTGATAAAACCCTTTACTAAGATCAAGTGTCGAGAAATAAGTTGCGCCACTGAGGGTGGACAGCATGTCAACCATGTTAGGTAACGGAAACGAGTCTAAGCGGGAAACTTCGTTAAGTAAGCGATAGTCTAAGCATATCCTGACGGCACCGTTCTTCTTACAAACTGGAACTAGTGGGGACGACCATGGGCTATCAGACTGTTCGATAATACCTTTACGCTCAAGTTCTCCCAGCTGTTCTTCAACCTCCTGCTTCATTGGACCCAACACTCTGTGATATCGCTGTTTCACTGGTCTCGACCCCTGGACATCAATTCTATGTTGAACGGTACTGGTTAAGCCCAAATCAAGTTTGCTCCTAGACACAGCATGCCCAAATTTGTCCAAGACTGCTTTAACTCTGCACAATTGCACTTTGGATAGGTCAGTTTCGGACATGTCAAACAGAGAGCTAACATTAGGCATGCCTGACTCCAATTGAGTATCACATCGGTCGAGTAAATGAACATCCGCATCCAGGTCTACTAATCGTCCCAACAAGGTTTTACGAGGGAGAACAAATTCGGTAGAGAGGAGGTTAGAAAGTTCAACAACTACGGTACCGTTACAAACTCTGTTAAGTGACCTTGCCAACAACACACCTGATTCATGCAAGGCCGAATCATCCGGTTCAAAACACACAGTAGAGTTATTATTGTGATCAGGGTTTGAAACTTTTGCTTTAATCAAAAGTCTAGATTCAGGAGGAATAGTGATAGCGTCCACGTTTCTAACAAGTCCAGTCGAATAGACACATGAATTATTGATCAAAGGAAGTTCAATTGGAGCCAATCCTACAGGGGCGTACATGAGTTTTCTAGCACCCGCATCAAGAATCATGTAGTGGTTCTCCAAAAAGTCTATTCCTAACAGTACAGAACAAGGTAATGATGATCTAGGCACAATCAACAGAGGTACAGGTGGAGCTTCTAAGTCGCCAATAGCAATCTTACCTATGGTTTGTTTACTGACTTTAATATTCGAACCACCGAATCCTTTCAAAGTTTTAGTAGGCATTGAGTTTGCGTTTCTGGACAGAGCAGGACTAGTTGTCACAAATGAATCGGTTATGAGAGACACATTAGAGCCATTATCAATAAGCGCGTCGGTCAGCGTACCTTTTATCATTACTCTGATGCGAAGTCCTTGGCCACTGCTCCTCTTCTCCTTCGTCCGCATGATGATTCCTACATCTGAGCAGGCTGATTCCTCCGTCTGCGCTGCCGGTGCCTGCTGCACGACAGCGGGAGTCAGTTTCCTGACTCCTGTCGGGATGGTCCTCCTCCCATGGTGCGCTGAAATTCACGGCAG
Source organism: Gammarus roeselii (assembly GCA_016164225.1). Taxonomy (NCBI): domain Eukaryota; kingdom Metazoa; phylum Arthropoda; class Malacostraca; order Amphipoda; family Gammaridae; genus Gammarus; species Gammarus roeselii. The sequence continues at coordinate 8,844 of SDVV010027027.1, read as the reverse complement.
TTCTTCATGAAGTGGCCATAGCTGCCACAGAAGGGACACAAGTTATCATAAGAGTTTCCTAGGCCACGTCCTCTTCCATGGGACGCACCACGTCCACAGCCAGCTGGTCCTCCACAGCCGCGCCACAATCCACGCTGGGGTGCGGTAGAACGGCACTGGGCAGCTAAATGCCCCGGATTGCCACAGGAGTAGCAATGCAGTTGGTGTTGAGCGAATGATGGGGCTCTTTCCTCTGATGCTCGAGCTGGCGTCGGGTTGGGTGGGGCACAAACTCCGATAGTGCGAACAGTCTTCAAATCGCTTCCATGGTCCGTTAGACTATCAGAAAGAGCCACTGCAAGTGGCAGTGCCGTATCCAGGGTAGGGTTGGGCATCGTCAGAAGATGAGCCTCCACAGCACGGCGGACCTCTGGACTGAGAGACAGCATCAACTTGGGCATGACCACTGCCTTCACACCATTGCCAGTGCCGAACGCGACTGTAGCTAGGGCCTCAAGCCTCAGCGCATACACTTGGAGGCTCTTGCTGGGTCACTTCGAAGCCTGCAGAAAAACTTCCTGTGGGGACCGAGGGATGCCTTGACTTGCCTTGCAGCAACTGATTATCATTCTCTTCACGCCGTCGTAGTCCGTAGTCATTGCTCCAAGGGCACTCAAAGCCTGGCGGGGCTCTCCAGCAAGAAAGTTCTGAAGAACTAAAACCCAGCTTCTTGACTTAGGTCCATAAAAAGACGCTGCATAGTTTTCAAATAGGTTGAAAAAATCTTCAATTCAATTGCTTCCTTTGCTCCTATCGTAGACTGGTGGTGGTGGTGGCACAGTTACCTGGCAAGCACTTGCAATCGCTTCTGCTACCAAGCGTAGTGCTGTGGCGTTTTCCTCCATGATGAAATGGCTTCAGGTGAAAAGTTAAACTTCTGACACCAATTGTGGGTGCCTGCACTTCTTGACCCGGCGACCCCACCACCGCTCGAAGTCAGGATGGTCACAGAGTTGGCAGGTCGTCCAGGCCAGTATAGGCTCGGTGGGTCAACCGGAGTACAGGACCACACAGTAACTCTCACAAAATGCTACACACCAGGTATCAATATGAATAGGTTAAAAACCAGATTAATATTCACCACTTTATATTCAATATAACTCAGTTCAGAAAAGCACTTCAAAGCTACACTTTGAATACAGGGTTCACCGCGCTAGTAATGCACACAATATTCAGTCACTGGCGGTACCGAATCATAACAGAAGAGCGGTATGGTGAACGTAGAGTGAAGGAGCAATGAAGGCAATAAGTAAGGAGCGACGGAAGGAGCCGCCAGAGGCATGGGCTGACCTCTTTCAGGGACGGCTCTAGATCAACTGCCAGTTCACCCACAAGTGCATCTCTATATAGCCAACTGGCCACGCCCCTTCCATCATGAAAATCGAATAAATAATTAATATAATAAATATCGCCGAAAATAAGTGAAATGAACAATGATAATTAATAAAACCTGAAGTGCAATATAAATAACGAGTAATAATCATTATTGGGGTTCTAATTGAGAATTTAACTGAAATTGCTCAAGGTTACTGGAACCCCATCATGTGAGACAATGGCCCCAACATTGTGGTGGAAAAATCCCCAGTCTGCTTTTCCAAACCAGACATCACAGAGGGAGGAGCCGGTAAGTCAGCGGGGGCTAAATACAGACAATCTTGTATAAATAAAACACCGCCTCAACCCCCACAACATGGTATGCTTTTTCTATTGGTACTCTCAAACTTTTAATTTGTGTTTCAATCACAGATATGTGGGGGGTGCGGGGAATCACCACTGATTGGGGACCATAGCTACCGCATGGTTTTTAGTGCATACCTATTTCTGGTTGATGATGAAATGTTGAAACTTGAGGTCTCTTACCTCTGCAGCCCCCTCCAGCAGCGCTACAAGCAAGTGAGGAGCAGCAGGGCCGATGGAGGACAGTACATTGGCTATCACATGAACTATCCGTATGAATGACATAAGAATAAATAAATAAATTATAGAACAGCACACTGTACAACAATGAAGCAAATGACAAAACACATCCAGACAGACAGACACACACACAGAGACAAACACATACCCATCCACACACACCCACACACACCACAACCCACCACTCCAGCATCACAGCAATATATACACAGCTATATATACAAGAAAAAGAAAAGTGAGGGGGAGGTTGTGCATCCAGCAGGTATATCCAGAGCTAGGCTACCAACATGTTACAGAAGAACCTAACCCAGCTTTAACAAACTCAAACAGAACATCACCCAGAAACTCCGCGAGCAACCCGTTGAATGCAGCTAGGGAATCTGACACAAGCACAAAACTTGGAAGGCTGTTCCACAACTGAACACATCATGCTCCAAAGAATCTCCTCTTGATTTCTGTAATACAAGCCGGCATCAAAAGCTTATAGGGATGGCCTTGTGTTCTTGCATCAGGAGCTCTCCAAAAAGCACCCCCGAAGTTGGCGCCACCATCCAACCTGCAGATGATCCTCCAGTATTTAGTAAGGTCCGCCCCAAAAAAATCTTCCTCCTATAGAAAATACGCCTAGACACTTCAGTCTGGAAAAGTAATCCAACTCAGCCAGACCATCCACACTGCTTGTCCATCTCCTCTGCACAGACTCAAGCAATCTCAAATCCCCCAAAAAAAAAACATTCCACACCGACAAACAATAATCCATGAGAGGCCTGATGTGCATCACAAAGAGGGACACCATGAAGTGAGGACTAGATCAAACGACGGATCTCAGCAGGCTGTTGGTAATCCCAAAGCCTTACCCGCCACCTCTCTGACATGATGGTGGAACTTCAGTTTTACATCAACCAACACACCAAGGTCCCTGTGAGATTGAACAAACTTTAATGAAATCCCACTCAAATGGTACAGAGCCAGCCGATTCTCATCAGTTCACTCAGCAAACCCATGAGCAAACCTCAACACCACACACTTCTCCGAGTTCAGCCTCAAGTTCCAAGATGAAGCAAATGCGCTAACTGTATCCAAATCCAACTGCAAATATAACACACCAGCAACAGCAGACTCCTTCACCCTCTTGTACCAAAGGTACAGATTATAGTCGTCAGCAAATGCCCTAACAGAACACAGCACTCCATTTGTGATGTGATTATTGTAGATCAGAAATTGCACAGGGCCCAGCACAGAACCCTACAGCAAATTAGTTTAAATGTGTATGTTCAGAGAGACCTAACCTACCGTCAGCGTCAGGAGTTGATTGCTAGAAGTGCAGTGTTGCGGGGTGTGCGGGCGGCCGGTGCTCTCCGACTGGACGCGGTGTTGGCGGTCGTGGTGGTGGTGGTCAGGGTGTTGCATGCGGTCGTGATTCTGCTAGCAGGTGTGGTTCTGCTGGCGGTCGTGGTGTTGTTGGTGGCGGTGTTGCTATCGGCCGTGGTGTTGCTGCTGGCGGCCGTGGTGTTGCTGCTGGCGGCCGTGGTGTTGCTGATGGTCGTGAAGGTGAGGGTTTGCGCGGTGTTGCTGAGGTGCGCGAGGGCCCTGGTGGTCATGGCGTTGGTGGTGCTGTTGGACGTGGCGGTGGGGTTTCTGGCGACGCTTTGTCCGGTTTCGGTGGTCCTATTCTTGGCGGGGGTGGGGATGGTTCTGTGGCTGCTTGAGGGGGCAAGGTGCATCATTTTACTTTGAAGTTTGGTCAGGTAAATGTAAATTCTCTAATGAACAAGATGAATTGCTTGATTGATTTGGTTGGGTCCTAGTCCTACACCTTAGATGTTATTGCTGTGGGCAAAACTTGGCTCACTGCTTCCGTTCCTTCATCCTTCATTTCATTGGAGGGTTTTGATGCTGTGAGGGTTGATAATGACGGTGCTGTTTGCAAGCATGGTGTTAGCTTGTTTGTGAAGAGAGGGGTTCGTTTTTTTGGACACAACCTTGAGTGCCCTAATGTTGCTGCCATTCACTTGCTGGGTGTTGGCTGTCTACTGTCTCCCATCTTATGATGAGGCTTGCAATTCTTGGCTCATCCAGCTGATCTTGACATTTTTTGCTGACCATGAGGTGGTAATTTTGTGTGACTTCAAGCTGCCCTCCTTGGCTTGGCCTTTTGAGAATGTTCTGGATGTATATGTACGCCTGGTGGATATGTCTTTTTTGGACTGTTTTCTCTCTGTTAGTCTGACACAGTGGGTGACTGAGAGCACTTTTCTTGCGGGTGGTTTGGACCTTTTCCGAGTTGGATAGGGTGAACAGTGTTGAGGTGCTCTCCCAATTTCCTTGTTGTATGCGCTCGCCTGTTGTGTGCGACTATCTTTTCTATGGGGAACTGGAGCAGGATGTTGACTCAATTCAGAGAGGAAGGTACCTCTGGCATAGGGAAAACTATTATGCCATATCAGGGTCCCTGTTTGATCTTGATTGGCAGTTGGAATTTATGTACTTGTTGATCAACTATTGTTTTATGCACCTGGTGTCCATTCTGATGGGGTTGGTTGATCTGCATGTTCCAGTACACAGTGGAGCCCAGTCTATGCTGTAGTCTGTTCATCCACCTCAGCGGTTGATGCGAGAGAGATCTCTTGCTTGGCAGGACTTCAAGTGTGTGAGAGCTTCCTTCCGTTGAGGGGATCCTTGTTCTGTACTTGCAATGGGCGTATTTACCGCTTTAAACTATCAGTATAGAACCTTTGCCATCCAGAGTTGTGCTCAGTATAAGGAACACCTCATAGATCGATTTTGCAAGTGTACAAAGCTTGTGAATCAACACATGAGAAACCACATTGAATGCCTTTGAAAAATTGAGCAGCACAACATCCATAACAAAGCCATCATCCACCCAGTGTGAAACATTAGAATAATCCAAGAGAAGCTGATCCCCAGTAGACCAAAATTTCCGGAATCCAATTTGGTGAGGGGAGAGAATCTCATTGCTCATTGCACAACTCTGGATGGCAAAGGTTCTATATAGATGATTCAAGGTGTTAAATACGCCCATTGCCAGTACAGAACAAGGATCCCCTCTACCAATGGAATCTCTCACGCGCTTCAAGTCCTGCCAGGCAAGAGATCTCTCTCATCAACCGCCAAGGTGGATGAACACTGTGAACCGGAACATGTAGATCAATTAACCCCATCAGAATGGACACCAGGTGCATAAATCAACTGATGATCAACAAGTTCATGAATTCCAACTGCCAATCAATATCAAACAGGGACCCCTATATGAGGCATCATAGGTTCCCCTATGCCAGAGGGACCTTCCTCAGAAAAAAGTCAACATCTTGCTCCAGTTCTTCATGGAAAAGTTAGTCGCCCACAACAGGAGAGTGCATACAACAAGTAAACGGAGAGAGCACCTTAACACTGCCTACCCTATCCAACTCTGATGTAAGGAAATGGTCCAAAATGGAACCACCTGCAAGAAAAGTGCTCTCAGTCACCCATTGTGTCAGACCAACAGAGAGAAAGCAGTCCAAGGTGCTTTGTGTTTATAATAGTAGCTATACACTCTGTGAGAACAAAATTTCTAGGTCCTGTACTCTCCGAGTTATTTTGATGTGTGCAGAAAATGCGGGAAGTTACCCCGGTTGACGCTAATAATTATTTTAAGCTTGTTGCACCTTTTTCTAAATTTTTTTGTCAATGATTCTAACTAAATACTTGTAGCTACTTGGAAAAAAAAACAATAAAAATATGTTCAAGGGCAATTGTTGTAGGAAAAGATCTTAAGTTTCAAATGTTGATACATTCAGCACACTGATATAGCTAGTAAAAATACTATTGAAGTTGAATGTTCCAACATGAAATGGTTTTTTATTGGTCACCTATTTCAGCAAATGTGCTTTATATGATGTCATAAAATCAAACTCCCAAAGGAGTTGAATCTGCACTCGCGTGTGTGAGTGCACTCGCATGTGTGAGTGCACTCACGTGTGTTCAAGGTCAAGCATAGGTGGATTTTTGGTTCTCAGTCGATTAATTATTTAGACATTGAAAACCTGCATCTGACGTCTCACATGCAGCCAAAATGAATGCTACATGAACATCCATTATATTAAATACATGAATGCTCAATAGCATGTGCACAATGATCACAAGCATGCTATTTATCTGTTGCTGCCTGCTACTGTTTGAATTATTGTCCAAACTTTTTTTCTTTTTGTTTCAGAAAAGTGCCTCAGATGATATGAATCTCTGAACCTCATGCCAAATATTTTATTTAATAGGTCACTAAGATAATGAAAATTTATGGGAAATATGTGGACTTTCTAAAGGTAAGAATCTCCTCCCATCAAGCCTAGCAAATTATTTTATATTGCTAGCTATATATTTTTTTATTTCAGAATGGCTGATGGCATCATCTGTAAAGGCTATCAATCTCCTGTCATTTGTAATGCTCTGACAAAAATGGAATTTAGCATTGCTCAGGGTGATTCCCCGCGGTCAGCAACACGTGGTGACTCCCCGCACCCCTCTTATGGGCACCAAAACGTCGGAAATGTCACTATTTGACTACGGGACTTGAAAGAGCAGGTCTTTGTTAGTAAATATCAACTACTTGTAGAGATTCGATACGCACACAGAATTTATGATGAATAGCCAAAGTGAAGGTGTGTTTTTCAGGTCCTTGATAATTTTGGTTCGGAAAAATCAACATTCCGCAAACTTTGATGTTTTGGCTGGAGTTTCCATTGGATTAGGGCCAAATTTGGTGGTGATACATGAAATATGTTGTAGTTTGTTGCGTATGAAGGATTTTGGAAAGAAATGTAAACTTATGTAGATAGCTATATACAAATATACAACCGTGCGGAATCACCCCAGACAAAAAAAGTGTGAAGGGTGATTCCCGGCACATATTTTGTTGATAAATATCTTTGTTTTTCTTCAATGAAAAGTAATTAAATGCAATTCTTCACACATATAATGACATCTGGACATAAATGATCCAAAATAATGATACCACACCTAATTTCAAAATGCGTAACTCATTTTATAATGACTCAATGTTTATAACACATGTGACAAGTCTAGGCCTAAGTGTAAATTTATGTTGAACACCTACAAACTATCTTTTTTATCATATTTTCATGCCAAGATAACAATACCTTACCTAGCATGCCTAATATTTATATTAATCCAATTAGTTTGCTATAGAATTGAAGAATTACATTCACTTCTTTTATCATATTATTATAAAGATATATTTTTTTGTAATATTCATTCATTTACTTTTTTTTTATTGTCATAATTAGTTCAGAATGTGGAAAAATTACTGCCAGTAATGTTGGTTTGCAATTAGTGTAGAAAAACTTTGTTTCCCGGGGTGAAATCTAGAAAAAATTCCTTCGACAGTCGAGTATGACTGCAGTAAAACATGCGCATCAAGAATACCTGTCATAGGCGTAATATTTCACTTAACATTTTATTTTAAGCAACTGATGTGTACTAATATAGGCATATTCTTTCTATTGGTACTCTCAAACTTTTAATTTGAGTTTCAATTCTTGATTTATGGATGTGCTGGGAACCACCCCGTTTAGTGCGGGAAATCACCTCGATTGGGGGCCATAGTCTGCGGCACAGTTTTTTATAAATAATTTTTTTTTGGTTGATGATAGAATGTTGGAACTTACGGTGCTTCATGGTCATAATAGTAGCTATACACACCTTAAAGACAAAGTGTCTCGGTTGCATACTTATTAAGTTATTTCAAAGTGTGCGGAAAATGCGGGGAGTCGCCCTGGCGACGCTAATTTCCTGCAGTTTTGAAGTTATCATGGCATACATTCCCTCTATTGAATGATTTGGCAGAGTATTGTAATCACATAGAGATTATTGTTTACACTGGATTTTTGAATGTTGTTATAGATGTTTTTAAATGAAATGATTTAGGGATTAAAAATTTATTTTGGGATAATGACATGTTGACAAAATAACAGAAATATCAAAATACACAGATGATACGTACCAAGTCTTCGTCAGCGTGAGCTGTTCTGATGACAACATTTACTACCTAGGTGAATTTATTATTAACTTGTGAATTTATTATTAACTTGAAACTAAGGACCAACCAACGGACAATGTTGGAGGACATCCTCTACTCTCCACTTTTTAATATGTTGAGACAGATGCAAGCATTACATTGGACCATTAATTTCAAGAAAAAAAATCTATTATCTAGGTTTATTTACCACATGTTAGATTTTAATATATGAAAGATGAATAAGGTTGGATAGAACTTGTAAGAATGGGAAAATAATCTATATACTCAATTGGGAGAAGAAGAAAATAATTTGCAGAATTTTGTCACAGCTTTATTGTATTTGAAATAATTTAAATCTGATTGGACTATGGTATGCACCTTCTATAGAAGTATAAATCATGTGAAGGTGCTTTCTTTATCTTGTATATTGAATATACTGTTTTGTTTTTTTGTGGTGTTTTGTCTATACCCCTAAATGAGGCAAGAATTTTTTTAAGGGGCAAAAATTAATTCCCCCTAAAATCAGAAACTATTGATCATATTGAAAAATGCAAGGTATGGCATGTTTTTGAGTGTCATATGTCAGTCTCATCACAATACTGGATTTGAATATTGATTTCTGTAGTCACAATTTATTTCTGAAAATTGTACGAAAAATTATGTAGCAAATTTTCAGGGAAAGTTTTTCTAGCCTCAAAATTCAATAAGTTTACTTGTATAGAAAATTGCAGAGTGCGGCATATTTCTGCATCTCACATGAACATCCTGTCATGTCATATGTATATATATATGTATATAAATGTGTATACATATATATGTATAGCTACATGTGTATATAGCTATGTGTATATATA
>SDVV010027026.1:0-12165 GCA_016164225.1 Gammarus roeselii | reverse complement strand
GGTCGTCCTGGGAGCAGTGTGAGCATCTTTTTTACCGTTACAATTTTGGCTCGTGTGTCCGTATTTCTGGCATTTATAGCATCGCATCGGACGTCTTTCGAAGGGTGTAACCTTGGTTTTGGCGTCAAAGAAAGGTATGTCTATGTAGTTAGGTAGGGTGGGGCAATTAAATTTAAGCAGAAGGGCCGTGGTGGTGTTTCTTCTTGGTTTGATTTTCGCTTCAACTTACATTCCTCGTATTGGACGAGTCCGGTGATGAATTCGTCGGCTTCATCACTCGGGAGACCCTCGATGTAAATCAGGCTTGAACTTATCGAAAAAGTTGGGTTTGGTATGATTTTGCAAGACTTTTTGCATATTCTGTTTCAGGAGAGTATAGTGTCACTTTGAAGTTTCGTGTTTACTTTAATGGTGAAGCTACCGTTACCGCTGGCGGAGATGTTGAGAATTGGACGGCCTGCCATGGAGCCCAGTTGTTCTCGTAGTTTATATGGGCAAATATCCGGTCTGCCATCGACATCAAATGTCATTTGCAAGTGTTCGGGGAATTTAGGGCCGTTGCTGAATAGGTTGTGGTCATCAAATCGTGTGTATTGTCTCCTCCTTGTGTTTTTTTGGTGTTCGCCACTGGAGAGCGATGTTATCGGAGCGGTCAGTGGCGGAAGCACACGAACAGGTTACGGGTTCCCTGACCTCTATTCTCTTCATCAGCTCTTCCAAACGGGCATTCATAGTTGCACACAGGTTTTCGAGTTTAGGGAGACGTTCGCCGACTTCACTGGAGGGCGCCGAGCAGTCCTCACCAGCTCGGGAAGGCCTAACATTTTGCATATCTTGCCCAGGGTATTCTGCATTCCGGTTATATTCGCGTCCAGCTTCGAGACGCGTTCATTTGTGACGTCGATTACGACCTGAGTCAGGTCTCCTGTCGATGAAGAACTTCTGAGAGGCTACTCTTTTTTTTCTTGCAGACTTGTTTGAGCGACGCTTTGGAGGGGCCGTCAGCCCCCCTCCGATAGGGCATGGTCTTGCCCATTGTTTGATCCCCGGCTTCTACCCGGGGATCTGGGTAATAGAGGTGGGGCCTTCTTTACATTTATTTGTTGTAGATACAAATATATACACTAACTTAATTGTTCTTATAACTAACCCTAAATCTAGATTTTTTCGTAACGATCTTTATTTTCAACCTCTTTTTTACCGATTTCCTGTTGCTTTTTCAATTTAAATTGGTTTCGATTCTATAATCACAAACCCCGGTGTCAGTGGGGGGCTCACCTCTTTGTGCAACAAGGGGGATGTAGCAACAAACTGAAAAGGGGGACCAGGAGGGATTTTCTAACTCAAAACGTATTAACACAAAGGGACAAATGAATATTGGTGGATAACGAGGACACCACGGGAAGGCAAGTGAGCCTGGGATACTCCTAGGGGGTATCCGTCTGAGGTGCCTTATTGCTCTCGCTCCAAAGAGATGTAGTTGATCTCTCCAATTTAGTTGAAAACTTTAACCTTTACGAGACGATATTCGGTCTCTGAGCGATATTCGGCTTGGAGCGGTGACCGGCTCTTATTTTGATACAGCAAAAAAAAGGTTCTTTACCCTGGAAACTTGTTAACTTTGGAGCTTAGACGCGAAGAACAGTATGCGATGGTGTTTTCGTACTCACGGGTCACTCATTGGTTACGACACTGCCTCTGCGCAAAGCTGGTAATGTATGGGGATCAATTGTTTTTGCTGGGTTGACACCCGTTTAGCGAGGAAATCTGCGCGTTCGTTTCCTTTAATTCCGACGTCTCCAGGGATCCAGCAGAACTCAACCGCTTGGCCTGTCTCGGACATCGTGAATAGGTCGTGTTGCATTTTTCTAAGGGCAGGGTGATCAGAGTGCAGTTTTCAGCTGGGTGAGAACACTCAGACTGTCTGAAAAAATAACATATATGAGGAGGCGGTCCCTTTTTGTAATGGATATGGCCAATTCGAGTGCGTGCAGCTCTGCAGCGAATACAGAGGCCTCATGGGGTAGGGTGGCCGAACGTGAGGTCCCATCGCCAACGGCGGCAGTTTCACTCCGTCCGATGTTTTGGAGCCGTCAGTGTATATATGGCTAGGCGGTGCTCAGAGTACTGTTCATCAATAAGTCGCGAGAATTCTCGGCAGTACGTGTTGGTTAAGGTTGATGCTTTGGGGTACGACTGCAGATCTAGGTTGACCAACGGTGGGAATCATCCACGTTGGTGTTTTGATCTGAAGAATTTGATAGGAGAATGAAGGCATGATTGTTTTGCGACTGATGTTCAGCGAGGTCAATAAGTTGTCCACACGTAGAGAAAAGTGTGGGCATATGTTCTTCTTAGCCGCAAAGAGGCGTTAATCGAGAATATTGGTGACGTCACTGAGAGCTGGGCTATTGATGTAGCTCGTTGTCTTGAAATAATACTGTAGGAGTTTGTCTCTCCGGAGCGGAAGCTCGTTAGCAAGCACGTTCACGGATTCTATGGGTGTTAAACGGAACGCGCCGGTTTTGATACGTAGGGCGTTATTTACGATGATGGAGAAAGGTTCAAGGGAGGATTTGGCTGGTCAACCGTAAACTATTGCTCCTTAGTCAATGCGCGAGCGTATTATTGTTCTGAATAACGTCCTGCCGGTGTCCATATTGACTCCAAATTTCAAGGATGTTACAGAGAGGATAAGTCCGGTTGCATTTTTGCAGCGAGTCTCCAGGGCTGTAATATGAGGTCGCCATGTGAGTTTAGGGTCCCACACAAGACAAAGGAATTTTATTGATTCCTCGTATACTAGCGGAGTGTTGTTCAGCGTTAGGGCTGGCTTTAGGTGTAAGCCGGGCACAAGAATAAAGTGCATGCTTCTCGTTTTGGAGGGCAAGAATCGGAATCCGTTTAATGATGCCCAGTTCCCGACTAGGTTTAGACATTTCTGGAATTCCTGTTGAATTGTTGAGAGGCTAGGGCGCTTGTAGCTTATTTCTAAGTCGTCCACGTGATGAGAGCAATCTTCCGTCGCGCGGGAGAATGTCTGCTATCAGGTCGGTTTTGAGTTTAAATAGAGTGACACTGAGGACGCTTCCTTGGGGACGCCCATTTCTTGCGGATAGAATGGTGACAGGGTGTCGCCGACCTTAACCTTAAAGATGCGATTTGGCAAGAATTGGTGGATGTTACGTGGTAAGTGGCCACGTTACATCTTTCTGGTCCATGTATACTGGGCAGTGGCGGTCGCCTGCCTCATGGTTAGCATGAGCAGTGGTAGCATTTAGGGTAGCGGGCTGTGCAGTCTTTTCTGTCGTGCTCGCAAGCGCACTTCTTACAATGTTAAGGTAAGTGGCAGTATTCGATGACGTGGCCGTATTTGAGGCACTTTTTGCACATTGGGGGCCATGTTTGGGAAGGTTTTGGTTCTACCTTGTTACACCGGGATTACTATGAATTCTGGTGCGTCGATTCCTGGAAAGGTAATTTGGTATGCAGTAAAACTTGCGTTACGCGATTTTATCCATGTTGCTTGACGGACTTCGGTAACTCCGTAATCATCAGCTAGACCTTCAGCGAAAGAACAGGGGTCGGCTGTAGGTGTGTAACGGGAGATGTATATAATTCGTTTGGTATCGTTGAATGACTGATGTATTTCAACTGTAACTTTGAGTTTGTTTATGTGGGTAATCATTTGTAAAGCGTTACTTTGTTCACGTTCTATGACGTAGGCCAGATATTCCTTTCCCTGTCGTTGAATTTTTTTCGATTTTTTCTCCAAGTTGTTCGGTGAGCGACTTCATAATTATAAATGGATTAGTTGATAAGGCAACTTCGCTTGCACCACTTCCGTTGAAAGTTATGAGGAAGTGGGTGGGGAATGGTGTCGATCTTCTCTCACGGATAGGAGGGTCATTCGGGGAAGAGCGCATCGAGACTACAGCCTCTCGTCGCCCGACCCCGTGATCTATCTGGTATTGGGGGATCGCTCTCTCAGTCTCCTCCTCAGGGCAATTTCTATGTCCGGTGGGGTGTCAGTCTCCTTTGCAGTAAAATCAGTGCTGTTCTTTGTACTGGCACGACTGAGGATCTTCCAGTTTGTCATAATCGTCCTGGAGCAGGATGAGCATCTTTGCTTACCATTACAGTTTCCTCTCGTGCGTCCGTATTTCTGGCATTTGTAATGTCTGTCAAATGGTGTAACCTTTGGTTTTGGTGGCGCAGAAGGAAATGTCGAGATGTTTTGGTGTAGTAGGGTAGTTGAATTCTAGTATTAGGGCTGTGATAGTCTCTCTCCTTGGTGTAATCTTTGGTGCGATTTTTGCTTCGACAATGCAGTCTTCGTATAGAACGAGTCTAGTGATGTATCCTCTATTTTCTCCTTCGGGCTATCTTCAACGTAGATCAAACCTGAACTTGTGGAGAAAGTCGGGTGTGGCACTATTTTGCATGACTTTTCACAGAGTCTAGTTTTGAAGAAAAGCGTGTCACTTTGAAGTTTTGTGTCTCCTCTGATGATAAAGCCTTCGTCACCGCTGGTGTCGACGCTCAGGAATGGGCGCCCAGTGGAAGAGCCCAACTCTTTTCGCAGAGTGTATGGACAAATAAATATCTGGTCTGCCGTTGGCGTGGAACGTGATCTGTTAGTGTTCGGGAAAGGTATGACTATTGTTGAACAAGTTGTGTTCATTGAATGGCGTGTACTGCTTCCTCCTTGCAGCCCTCGAAGCTCGGTCATTTTGTGGGGTGAAGAGTTGTCTAAGCTGTCGTGGGTTCTTCAGCTAGTTGGTTCTTTACTAGTTCGTTGATACGGAGAAAAATGGCATTGACATGACCCTCGATAGACGGTGGTCAATGTGCTAGGTTCTTCGGCGAAAACTTCTGCTTCCTGCTCAGAGAGGCCGGTCGCTTGGCTTTAAAGTTTCCTGATTTCCTTGATAATTCATCGATGCGGTCGTCTTCGGCTGAGGTGTCGCTGGTCATCTTGCAGAGGCTGACGTTCTTGGCCGTTGGAATCTTGGCCTTCGTCACTCTGGAAGGGGTGCTGGTCCCTCACTGGTGGGGCTTCCTCTTTCCCCCATTGGACCCCTGGTTCACGTCAGGGGGCTCACTCTTACAAGCTTTTTGACCGGCTTTACCTCTTCTAACGTTAACGTTAATTGAACACTTTGCAAGCAAAACAAACGTGCGGTTTAATGTCCCAGCACAAACTAGAGACCAGCCCGTGCTATCTAAGGGGTTCTCAGTTAATAATCCGTAAGTGAACAAACGCGAATTCGGCTACTTACCATGCATCGGATCACCGATTGAATCACCTCATTGTCATTTCCTGTACGACATTCGTGCTTTGCGACATGGTGTGCTGTCGTGCATGGAGAAGCTGGATAGGAAGAAAATGTATTAAATGGTCACTCAGAATTTCAAGCTAGCGGTTGACATTCATTGTTACGCTCTTAGGAAAGAGATAGAGACCACCCCTGCTAGAAAAAACACTAAAACAGCCCCAAACTATGACAACAGCGGAGTACCTCACCGTGAGGTTAGTGTACCTAGGGTCATATCGGCTTGCCGTGGAGGGACGTCTCACCATCCAAGGCAAGTTACGGAAACGAGTGTAAAGTGCTTTCGTCAGACCACATGCCCTTAGACTTTTATACCGATGTTCAATCCTTGTATTTATTAGCAAAAGCCAGACTAGCTATGCGCTTGTGATCATTTAACAGAGGTTGACGAGCGGCAGATCTGCTAGGGAGTTTGAGGTGTCTGAAAACTATTTGAACAGTGCAGACATGCACGTTTGCTATTGCCTCTCGGTGATTTACTTTTAAGATTGAGGGGGGGGGGGGTTAAACGAGGATTCTTGATTACTTCACGGTTCAAAAGCTTGTCCGTAGCTTTGGTAATCTTTCGAGGGTGCCCAATAAGATTTTCAGTTTTGGGGAACCATGTTCGACACGAGACTTTTGGATGCACTCAGCATGCGCAATATTATTGCCTTTCCGCGCCCAGAACGGTGACGAATGTTCTTAATTAGCACATTCTCCCGTCTCCAGGCTATTATTCAGGCATTTTCCTCATTGGTAAGGCAGGCGCCAATCACATTTAACGTGAAAGAAATACACGTCACAAAAGACACACCGAAGAATCTTGGTTTCCTTATCAGGCGGAGTAACACCAGAAACTCTCACCATTGACTCTAGCAGCACACTATCGCTTGTTACCGCCAGACAACTTATCTAGCGGGAATGTCACCTTGGGCTTTGAATCACTAAGCTCTTTAACAGTTTGCTTCTGTATTGAGAAATTGGAACTGGAAACAACTTATATTTACTGCCTAGTGTTTCAATCAAGATTTAGACTAGTTATAAATATTAGTTCCATGCACAACGTTCGCTCCTGAAACTTCACTGACGTTTAGTACCCGTTTTTTTATAGTTTGGAATATAAATGAGGAAAACTGTAAATATTCACGTTAAGTTATAAATCTGTACACATGAACCAAGATACCACAACCGCAGTAAGTCAATCTTCGAAATAAGAAAACGGGTCCGTTGCCATTTAATTCTCATTATAGATTCTTAGGCTATATAGAATGCACATCACCCTATAGCAGACATTAAATTACGATGCACATCACCCTAGAGCTGACAAAACATTGCATTTTGCACGCAGGTGCCCGGGCTTCAGGGAATGTGTTCGAAATTGTATTAACTTCCACTGCATATTTCATTCCAATTAGCCTCAAATAGTTAACCAAATAGACGCTGACACTTGCCATGACTGTACTATTTATGGTCACCTAGAATTAAATACTGTGTGGTTGACGTCTCGTGTCTCAAACCTTGATTGACAATGTAGGATATGATCTGACAATGTAGTCAGGTCGTTTTGTACATGCAAGTAATTTGGACGTCTTCCGAGCACATATGCCTTCTGCATATTTCATATACGCTAGGCCTGATAATCGCTCAAATGAAGTGAGTGGATAATATACTAACACATTAACCTTAAAGAGTACCCCTTGTTGCGACCCAATTTGCTCTCTACTCCTGCCCAATGATGATTGCTCCCGTTCTCGTTGCCAAACTCCCTCGTGTCCTCTTCAATTGGGACGCTGCTGCAAGTCTCTGATCCGTTAATGGACACTGATTAAGACTAAATCCACGGCAATAGAAGCAAATCACGTTTAGCCTCGCATTTGGCAGGTCTGCTTCCACTAATTCAAGTTCCACCCCTGACATATTGTACAGGGTGCAGCAGCTCTAACCAATGGCTCAGACTCAGCCTGCCATCGAGCATCAATGATAGCGTTGAATGCTACTACATCCCCAACTGAGAACATATTCTTTTGAGTTTGATAGTCGTTCACAATTTGATATGAATTATTTAATTGTGTTATAATTATAAATTAGGGTTTTGTAAAATTTCCATACGCGAATTGTTTTAGACTTTGTTAAAGAAGGGGTGCATGAGATGGTAGAGGCGATATCAGCAGGGAAAGCCCTGGTTTGGACGGATATGATACAGAGTACCTAAAGAATGGTGGAGATGTGGTAATCAAATGGTTGGTGAAGCTACCAATTGTGTGTTTTGGGTCGGATGTGGGCAGATTGAGCGGCCCGCGTTTGAATTGTTCCATAGTGTAAAATAAAAAAATACGAAAATGAATGCAGCAACTCATGAGGTATCTGTTTGTTGTGTGTGGTTGGCGCGATTGACTAAGAACAATCCGGTTTTAGGATTGTTCTTGCTACGAGACGAGTCTGTGAGAAGTGCCATGCAATGAAAATTATGTTTTGGTCCTTCAAGGATATGGAAGAGGCCTACAATAGGGTGGACAGGGCGGCTTTGGGTAGGCTGTGGCATTTACATGGGATTGACGGGAACTTGTTTGACCTGGCCAGAGCATGCGTCTGAGTAGGGAGCGAGGTGAGTGCTTGGTGCTCAGCAAAAGAGAGACTTGGACAAAGATGTATTTTCTCTCGGGTTGTCCAATCTCAACATGGATAAGGTGGTCAGGTAGGTGAACGCGAATGTATTGGATTGTGGTTTAGAGTTGTCTTGAGCAAATGGGCACAGTTGTGTGAGTTGCTCTTAGTAGATGATGCATCACTTGTGGCATGTTCGGAGGAAAAGTTGTGTTTGGTAGATTATGTGAAAGTATGAAGCGGTGAGTTAATGTGGGTGAAAGTGATGAAATGAGATGCTCTTGTTACGACTATGAGAGTGGAATCAGTGTCCGCTGAAAGGGAATTTTAGTGAAGGAAGTTGGATGTGTTTTCAGTACCTGGGCTTGCATGAGAAGACTAAACTACTGGAATTCGAGGTGACATTTAGATATAAGGGTGTTAAGTGTTGGGTATGCTAAAGAATTTAATGAGCTATAGGACTTCGGGGTTGGTAGCTAAGAGAGTTGTACGAGAAGGAAGTTGTCTCGACTGTTCTACTACGCTGGGACGTGGTGGGGAGGGCGGAAGAGAAGAAGGTTTAATGTTTACGCGAGGAAGTGTTCTAGAGGTATAGCCGGAGTGGCTGAGGGATAGGATCAGTAATGACGTTGTTTGAATGAGGACGGTGATGACAAAGAAGTTAAAGTACTGAGTAGATTCAAGTCTTTTGAAATGGTTTGCACACATGACGAGGGTGGTAGAGGGAGACCGAATTATGGGTGGATGAATAGCATGAATCAGACTTTGGGGA
Organism: Gammarus roeselii; assembly: GCA_016164225.1. Taxonomy (NCBI): domain Eukaryota; kingdom Metazoa; phylum Arthropoda; class Malacostraca; order Amphipoda; family Gammaridae; genus Gammarus; species Gammarus roeselii. Next base: position 3,471 of record SDVV010027026.1, on the reverse strand, counting down.
GGAGAGGCATCAGTGTGGAGGTTGCGAAGGCATTCGATGGATAAGCGTGAGCGACGAATGTTTGTGAATGCAAGCTCAGACTCGACCCTGAGGCGCTTTCCCGTTCTGGGCGTCTCGTTGATATAGGGGATGGACGAGGGTGTTAGTGGGCCCGGTACTTATGATGCAGCAGGGGTAAACAAGCTAAAGCTGTTGGGTTCAGCTGCTCACTCATAACCTGAACTGTGTGCTGCGGGGTACTAGCTTTACGGACCCATTGTGGTGAGCCATACCATCGGCCACAATTTTGGGGACTTCGTCTTTGCTTCTGCATCTGTTGATGTTGCTTTTTAGTGTTATACAGTTTAGGTGATTGAAGGTCTTCATAGATGAGTCTCGACGGCGGTTGGCTCTGTTCTGTATTGCTTATAGTATAAATTGTTCCACATCAAAATGTGTACAGGGCAAACAATGTTAACGGCGCCTGTCGCATTGGATCGGACTGTTAGCTCATGTCATGAGAATATTTTAATTTACCATCACACTTGTCGCAGTTTCTGGCACGTTCTATCAACACGACCCGTTTTATTTTTTATTGAGGTTATGTCCCGCAATACATCCTACAGTAGCAGGACGTCGCACCAGCCCGAGCAAATCTCATCAGCTACTCTGTCAATACAATCTGACACATCATGATTGAGTCTCGAGTAATATATACCCAAAATACGAGTCAAATGCAGGTTACAGGCCACTAATACATAATTCAAGATTATTTAACGAAATCTCAAGTATATCTAACTTATTGCCTACAATTATTTATTGAAAGTTCCTACTTAAAATCAAATGAACCGCAACAACGTTGGTTAATAGAGTGCGATTAAACTAATATCACTGGTCCACTCTCTGTCTTGTCACCTCAGGGTCGATGTTGGTCGCGAAGTTTTCCACCAGCTGGTTTCAGCTGCTCCAGGACGTAGGGCTGGTGACAACACAGTGCGGCGAATACATTGTAACGCAGGTGACAACCAACGCAGTTCATGGCCTGAGCCCAGAAACAGAAGTAGTGTTTTGAGGTTTGTAGAGTTGGCGGACCAATTGTGCTTCTTTCTCCTGGAAATGCAGAACATCGAATTTTTATAACTGCGAGACCTAAAAAGGGTGAAACGAAATAGATTGAAACGGCTGTTTGATCAGTTGTATAAGCGAACTGTGAACAACTTAGCTGACCAACGTGAGAGGCCGCACACGTTTCCTATGTCACTTTTCATTCGTTCCACGAAAACAGTGTCAAGATTTATTTTCGAATAATTAGAACAAGTAAACAATATAAATAATATTTCAGTTGTACAAAAATGTAAAACATATTTGGTTTTAAACTGATATTGTTTGAAAACAAATGATATGATATTTTCGACATCCAGTTCATTCTTACTCTCGCGGTCCTGGCTTGATATCGAATACAAATGATGCGAACACATATGCCTATGCACATACATGAGCGGCCGTTTTCAAATGGCTCGGCCTAGCCACCAACGATGCGGCTCATAGACTACCTTCACGAGTAGATTTTTTCAATTGAAAAATGATTCCAAAACCTCAATATAAACTGAGAACTAGTGCAGAAATGTGTATGGCCCAAGAGTTCCTCTGCTGAGAATAACAATCTGTTGAAGTGCTTGTTGAGCCGCATTTACCTCAAATATCACAACGCTGGTACATGTTGGTTAAAGCATAAGAACAAAATTTAACCCATAATGTCTATAGTAATTTTTTTTTATTGTTCGATATGACATCAAACATAGTTATGAAATAGAGTAATCTGCAACACGTCACATCTATATAATTTGTTATACCTAGAACTTTCTGAAATTATGGCTAAGTGATTTCCTCCCAACCCAACCTAGGGATACGTGTTTCAAACCCGCGGGGCAAAGGTATGTATTTCTAACCCGCGGGGCAAACGTAGGTATTTTTCTAGGGTACATAATGCCGTCTTTTCGGCAGTTATGACAGTTTATTGAAATTTCATTAAAGTGATAACCAGTAAAATGGTATGACTCGTGGCTGCTCTGAGTGAAGTATTCCATGATTGTGGCGCAAATTCGCGTGGGCTGTTTTTTTTTAGCGTGAAAGCACGTGTGCTGAAAGTTTTTTGTGCGGTTATGACTGTCCGGCCATGTAAGTACGGTGAAGTGAAGTGGCGATAGTGCGCGCGTGTGAAAATAATTATAGCGCGAACGCTGGGCTCCCTCTCGGATTAGTGCAGAAGCATACAGTTAAATTCAAAGTATGTGAGCGCAGCTCGTATTAGTGAAGACACATATGGCATAATTCGGGATGTCTACGTCACGAAGTAAGTGTGCGTAGCGTGGATTAGTGCAGAACTATAGTGTAATTTAAAGCTGTGCGTAGATCGGATTAGTGAAGAAACAGAGTGCATAATTCGGGCTGTCGACGATATCTTATCTTATGTATATTGTACGTGTATTGCACATATTGTTTAGTTATTGCATGTGAATTGTATGGAGATTGTATGCGTTGGGTAGGATGGTCTGCGACGTGGCGTTATTATACAATGTATGTGTGTATGATGTTTACCGACGGACGTCTCATCTCTGAGTAATTACCAAACGTAGGTTTGAAGTCTTATTCATGATTATAAGTTTTGGTGTTCGTAGATAATTTGAATACCCATTGTATCACGTATGGAACATTTTTACGTTATGTATGTTATCTGTAGTGTTTCACTGCAGAAATAAGATTTTGTTAGGATTATTTCCGCTAATGAGTTGTAGAGGTAGAAATTACTGGTAGGTTGTAGGTGTTGACACAGGATATTGGTCTTGCTTTAGAATGGCTTAGGAGAAAAATTGTCATCCCAATACATTGTATATTATTTTTAGTTTACTTGTTATGAGGTTGGTATCGTTTATCTTTACCAGGTTTTGTTTGGATAATTAAATTGGACATAGGGTAGGATTTGTATGGGTATTGAAGGGTATCTCATGCGTCGTGCCTATAATGAAGTAAGGTGTTGGCAGTCACATAAACCTTCATTACTAACATAGACATACATAAATCTTATGCCTCCACTACACACGTCAGTGGACGTCCATCTCCTTCAAATTGTAGAAGAAACACATGAAACCTACCTATCTTATTATGACTGCAGCATAGAAACTGAGATATTCCAACAATAATACCCATCATAGACGATCCGAACAATAAAAACTGATATTACCAACACCTAATCTACATTAACAATCATAACAAATATCCAACGAAAAAACAGATTTACTTGACCAACCTTGTAAGAAATAAACTGAAAATAATTCAACACTAATAATGTTCTAAAACCAGACCAACATTCAATATCAACACCTACAAACCTACCAATAATTCTACTTCTACGCCAAATGAACTGAATTTGTTCAATTGTATTATTATCCCAACAGCAACACCCTACAGAGAACATACAAACCGTAATAAATG